>JANHZU010009568.1:560661-571510 GCA_032468055.1 Acrochordus granulatus | reverse complement strand
CCAAGATCACTGCAGATGGTGACTGCAGCCATGAAATCAAAAGACGCTTGCTCCTTGGGAGGAAAGCTATGGCTAACTTAAACAGTGTAGTAAGAAGCAGAGACATCACCTTGCTGACAAAGGTCCACATAGTCAAGGCTGTGGTTTTCCCAGTAGTAATGTATGGGCTGTGAGAGCTGGACCATAAGGAAGGCTGAGCATCGAAGAATTGATGCCTTTGAATTGAGGTGCTGGAGAAGATTCTTGAGGGTCCCTTGGTCTTCAAGGAGATCAGACCAGTAAATTCTATAGGAAATCAACCCTGATTGCTCATTGGAGGGACAGATGTTGAAACTGAAGCTCAAGTACTTTGGCCACCTAATGCGAAGAGAAGACTCATTGGCAAAGACCATAATGCTGGGAAAGATTGAAGGCAAAAGGAAGACAGAGGATGAGATGGATTGATAGCATAGTCAGTGTGATGGGCTTGAGAAGACTCCAGGAGGCAGTTCAGGACAGGGAGGCCTGGCATACCGTAGTCGATGGGGTTGCAAAGAGTCGGATATGATTGCACAACTGAATAACAACAAAATTTAGGAGCTAGGCCTGCTCTCTTCTGTGATCTTGATCTTCTGTTGACAAACAAGCACAGAAGAGTTTTTTTCCTTGCTGTTCCGTGAAAGCAAAAAAAATCATACTTTTTGTGAGACTGAATGAAGTAATTTGAAAAGTTTGCAAGTTTTTTTAAGCCCTTGCATATTATATTGGATACATTGAACTTTTCTAAATCCAGCTAGGACATATCAAAACTGAGTGGATGTAAATCCATCTCACTCAGAGGTATCTATTTAGAAAGGCTACTTATTACAGTACATATAGCTGGACAATACCTCATCTAGGTTATTATACAATCAGGGTTCAAATGGAAAAAAAATAAGATTATGAAATTGGGATGAGAAATGAAATAATTAAAATTCAATATACTCCCATGAGGAAAGAGATGAATCATTCATACCACAGATGGTAAATTTGTCTCTGTTCCTGTTTAAGGATGAATAATTTCAACTAGAAATGTGATCTTACTGAAAAGTATTAAGTTTTTAATACTCATTTGGATTTCTCTTCTAAACAACTCATTTGCATAGATCGGCTTTTTCAAAAGAGCTCTGCATGGATAGCCTCAGCTGTATTAGAAAGAGGAACCACATATAATTCTTGATGGAAAGGTGAACCGGACCTATTTGAGATAAGGATGAATGGATTTTATCCCATTACATTCTGTTTCTGAAGTCTATCATGACTTACCTGTGCCTGCTGTTCCACTCGGCCTGTCTTCCAATTCTCCATAGAGGATTTTTCTAATTAATTTCAGAAATGGACTATGCACAGTTTGCTCTTGCCACAGCTGTGTCATTCACACATACAGACTGGGTGAATGTGCGTATGTTTTGCCTCCAGCTGTGGATCACTGGGTATAAAAAAGTCATCCTGCTTTGTTGTTTACAAACATAAACATACATGGATGATTGGAAATTAATTTCATAAGTTCTCTACTGGCACACTCTGTCTTTATCAGCCAGGTCCAAAAACTACCTCTGGCCAGAGCTAAAGTTCAAAACTATTTATTTTTCCCTTGTTTTCTATTATTGTTTTAGATTTAATGGTAGCAGGATAGAGTGAATTGCATTTTGTATTTAAGTAGAATTGACAATGAATATTCCTGACTTACAAATCCAGTGGCATAGTTTATACATCATGCAAATTCTTTAATAATTATGCAATTCTTCTCTTGTTTAGAAATATATTTCTGTTCTAATTTTGAAAGAATTAAAAGTATCATTTACCTATATGTGAGTCAATGTAACAAAAGCGTCACTTTGAAATACACATGGATTTATGCTAGGGAATTGTATTAGTATGATATTTGCTATAATTTCTAATGAATTTTGAATTTAAAAAATGGTATTCAGTATTTAAACCATTATATGGAAAAATCTGGTCAAGGTTTTAATCTGATAATTCTATGAATTATTATACTTGTTATTTATATCTTTTAATGATTATTTTTCAAGAAAGTATTTAATTATTTTATCTTAAGGAAACTTTTGTGCTGGCATCCTTTCCATGCTCCAGTCTTGCAGTTGTAAAGTGATCTACAATGAAAGCCTTACAATAATAATTCTAAAATAATGGGAAAATGAAGAATGCTTTTCCTGCCATCTATTAATGAGAGGGACGAGAAATGTGAAGGAAAAGAAAAACAACTCATTTATGTATATATGCACTCTTTCAAATGCTATAAATCAAAATATTATATTGAAAGAAATATAATAAAAATAATGGGATAAAATCCACTATAAAGTTTCTCTTGAGTTGAGCTTGACTCCTGCTTATTTCATTGACATTCCATGTAGTTTTCTTGGGTTGTTGATAATGATTTATATTTATAGACTGCTAAAACCCCAAACATTTTTGACAGTTTGTATATATATAAACTTTGTATAAGAAACAATGTTTCTTATAAATGTATAAGAAACAATATGCAATAAAGAAACAATATACAAATAAATATCAGGAAACTAATAAACAACACAAAACCAACGTTAAATGAACCAACCCAAACTATAACCAAACCAAGATGAAATCAAAGCCCAGATGTTTCTGGGAGGAACAAAGTTTTGAGCAACTTTTAGGAGATGGTTAGAGTAGAACTCAACCTGATATTGATTGGGAAGCTGTTCCAAACATCTGATGCTTGAGGTTCATCTACCTAAAGTGGGGCACCGCTAATACTTTTCCCTGATAGATTAAACTGGCCCAGCTGATTCCAGTGTGGGAATAGTGCCATTAGATAATTAGGCATCAAATGATGTATGGCTTTATATACTAGTGAACAGTGCTTAAACCCTCCCCAAATGGTTAAGACTTGAACTAATATGGAGGACTTTTTCAATGAAATGTACTAATTGATCACAGCAGTTGGGTTGGGTAGGAGCTGTTGATACTTGTCCTTTCCAACTACGAATTGTCTCTCTGAAACATATCCACCGAATAATATCTCACCTAATAAGAGAAAGTAGCTCAATGCTCCCTGCCCTTGCCCAGCTTTGAGGCTGATGTAGGATCCAAAATCTGCCTCATCAAATGTTGGAGAGAATGATATCACTGGCCTTGCCTAGCGAGGACTAAATTATACATGCCATGTCTGCCCACATGTATATCAGTAAATCATATATGGATATGGTTTTATTTCTAACTATCCTGGCATTCAGCAACAAGATCCCAAGGCTAGATTCAGTGACAATCTTTTCACTAGATGTGATGGTTTGGGTTGCTGAGTCAGAAGAAGAGATTGCCACCAAACTGAAGATACATGCATTACACATTATGCACTGCCTTATTATTATTTTTAATTTCCTTATATATTCTAGAATTAACCAAGTTAAATCCTATGAAAGCTTTCAAGACAAGCCAGGACTGATGGGATTTTATAATTAATTTGGACTTTAAAAACCCAGAAATTTATCAACCAGGCAAACACCACACAGCTTAGAGCTATGTTAACCTTTTTCCTATCACTTCCTTCTCTGATATGCCTTTAAAATAGGAACTGACATTGTAAATTCACAGATTCTGGCCAAATTTGCACAAGCTTCAACTGGTGACATTAGTTTATGGAGTTTTATCAGCACTATGATGATTTTGTCAGTGGGTGTATTACATGAGAGCAGAAATTCGTGATATTATCTAAACAGATAGTTCAAGTTTGTATGTATAGGACATCTTGGAGTAATAAAGATGAAAGCTCTTACACAAAGTTTCTTGTGTTGTGTGGGAATATGCCAACAAATCAAAGAGCTTTCTATGAGTTGTTCAGATTGCCTCATGTCAGATACATTCAGTGCTGCTGTCTTTGGTGGTAAATATTATTCCATTCATATATAAAGGCACCATAGTGCTCAAAATAGGTCTATAATGTGGCAGGGAAAAGTGTTATGCATGGGGCAATGGTTAATACTTTATGATTAAGCATGTCTATGATTTTATATTACAGCTTGGTGATCTTGGCCTGGCCCTGTAAGTGAGAGATAGATAGATAGACAGACAGACAGACATATTATTTTTATATCAAAAAATAAAAATAAAATACAAGATATAATTTCAGGGTAAAACAACATTCAAATAAATATATCAGCTTTACAGGATACCTTAATCTGGTCAATAGAGTGGGTTCTTAGCTCAACTGCCTTAACTATAAACTTAGCAGTCCTCCTGATAATGTATACATCAGTGCCTAGGAGGAAAGAGGACAATCTGTGCTTCAGATCCCAGTGGACTGTTCTTTCAAGTAGGGATGTTTCTAAACCTAAGAGGGCCATATAGTTGGCAGGCAAACAAACATGAGCAATATGGATGGCTGGGACTACGTATGCACATCCTTTCATGATATAGCAGGTGGTAAAAGCACCCACATTTGGCCATGTAATCCAACATCTTACTCTAGAAAAGGCCTTCTTGTGGACTGTGTTAAACTCATTGACAGATATTCTTTCAAACTGAAAAATGGTTTTGTTCTTAGCCAACCAATTTAAAGATCTATTTTTTTCTAATAACTCCATCTCAGTTTGAGCACTAATATTTAGGATTCTCTGTTTAAAAAAATTCCCTTGCTTGGGAGGCAGTTGAAAGTAAATACTGTATGGAAAACCATGCTGTGAAATAACTTTGGTAAGTTGGCTTACCCAGGAATTGGGCTGACCCATACTTATCTGTTCTTCTAAACATGTTTTAGGTAGCCTATCAGGGTCCATTGTAAGTTATAATACTTTCAAGCCACTGTAGTTATCAATATTTTAATGAAACAACCAGCAGAAAAACTGACTCCTGCCTGGAATATCTTTTATGTTCTCAGTAGCAGACACAACCTCCTTCAATCAATAAAGTTTTCTTTATTTCCTTGCTGCCATCTAGTGGTCATCCAGAGGGTTGCATATTCAGCATTTTCTGAACTGGAGAAGTTTTATCAACTTTTTAAATGTTTGTCTACTCTGTCTCTGGACTCTTCTTTCGTTTGAAAGCTGTTTTCTGATTTGGGGAGGAGAGTATCATCCTACCTACTCTGCGTACCATCAATGATATATATACTAGTTGAGAAAGCTGGAACTATGGCAGATGTGACATTTTCTGTTTAGAAAACAAAATTGGCAGGCTTTTTTTTAATTTTTGTTTTGATTCACTATCTTATGAATAGTGATATTTATCACTATTTGGCAGTGTAAAAACAGGAAATGTAAGAAGCTCATAAAAATTTTCCATAACTAAAATTGTTCTCATGCTTCAACATCTTGTTTCTTTTCTCATACTGCCTTCCTGCCTACACTTTGAAAATAAGAGCAAGAGAAACTTTGTGTTTGTCAAGAATTAATCCAGCCTTTGTGTTGGCAGTAAATATTTGGCTATATACCTTTGCTGCCTAATGCAACAAAGCAACACTTCTTTTTACTTTATATACATTTCTAGCAAAATGGGTAAGAGGATTTCCACCCCCTTAAAATTAGGGTAAAAAAAGCAGATGGAAATTTGTTTAAAAATGGTTTTGGACAGGGAGTTATGATGACAGCACCATTTAGTAACATGGATCATTAAAATTTATAAAAAGTTATTTTTAATGTGGGATATAAATACATTTCTCAAGCAGGGGCATGAAATTTATTACATTTTTATTGGTATCAGAGGACCTTCCTTGTGCTCTCTCTCCTCTGTTGTCTGCCCTCTGCCATAAATCACTGTGTGGTTAATAACCTAGATTACAACTACCAGTTGCATTTACAGAATTAAATATTGACTATGTGAAAATGTTATTACATTTTTACTGATCAGAAGACCACAAAACAGCCCTGCAGGACATGTAGCTGAAGAAATATCAGTGTAATCTTTGTTAGAAACAGTTATGAGATTCAAAATAACAAATTTGACCAGAGAGATTGTGGAGAACTAATTTCTTAATCTGACACATAAGCAGATATGCCAGGCTTGAACAGGGACTATTAAGTTTATTTTGTTTAGGGATGAAACATGTAAAATCTAACACCTGAAAAAATATTGGAAGAAAGAAATTGGTTTATGATGCTCTACCAGAATTCAGTGCTAACTAAAGATGATAAATTGTCCCTTCTTTGGCGAGATCTGCAACAGTTTGTGGTGCAGAGATAACACCAAAATAGAAATAATTTAGGTATACAGATGTAGGAATCTGACAAGCAACATGGCAATGTTGTGTGCTGGTAGTAAGCTTTACCTCCATGCACACCATAAGCTTTAACTTCTATTCAGGACCCTAATAATACATTTCCTTCCCAACAGAAATTTGTAAAATGGACTCCTGTTCCACCCCATGAAACATTTCCTCTTCTTTAAAAAATGGGGGGGGGGATTTAATTGGTATCATTTAGCTCTCTGCCTGTTTCTTATATTACTGGGTGCCTGAGTTTGTCTGGGTGGCTAGATACATCATTCTGGGGATAACTGGTGCATTCCTTTAGACCTCCAGTGAAAGAGGAGTACTACATGATATAATAATGATTTTGTGCTGTGCTGTCTCCCACATACCACATTACCACACTAATATGCCTATAGTGTGCTGGCCAGTAGTTGAACAGCAAGCATCAGTGAAGATAAGTCTGTAGCCCTACCTAGATGCACCCTCATGTCCTTAGCACTATAGGTGTGGCTATCAAGCATCTGTCAGCATAGGAGGGTATGGCATGATGTGTTAATATTACTTCCTCACATATTACAGGACTGAGCATGTTCATTGCATATGTTTTCCCAGACCCTATAAGGTAGGGTTTAGTCCAGTGTGTGGATTTCCACTTGGCCTGGAAAGCTTAACTTCCTTGTTTGCATTCTTATGTTATTATGGCACCTTCCTTCTTGGTGAAATAACTGTATATAAGAGTATCCTCTTATTTATATGTAAGAAATACAATGAAACACAAAATTTTTGGGAAAGCTTATCTCATATGGTGGCACAGAATTCTCCGTCTCCAAGATTGCAGTTCTAGGAATCGTTTCAAAAATGTGATCCTCCATCCCTCCTACTCTTAGCTTTACTGAAGGGCCAGAATGTGGAATTATTTGCTTGGAATATTGTTTGTTCTGCTCATATTAATAAATATATTGTCTAATCTAACTTGTTCCCTGCTTTCAAACTGTCAGCCCTCTCAGAAAATCAGACAGGAATACATGACTAAATGAATTAATTGATGTAAGACTTGATTGTAAGATTATATTAGCAGAATATTTCAAGTCTAAAAAACATAAACTTCCCATCACCACTTTTAATCATCTGAACAATTAGGTTGGGTCCTAAGTGTCTTTCTTTGACCATTAAGCCACTGGGGGCTCCTGCCTCTCTTATCTGATTGTTTCCTAGGCAGCATCTTTTCCCCTCATTTCCCAAGGTCATCCACATATTCCATTACATAAATACTCAGCATCTCCTTCCTTCCTGCTCCCCAACTTCTAACCAAAATAATGTAATTATTAATAGTTATATTAATTGGTGTTATATGTTGAGAAAGAAAGGAGATACAAACTAATATTTTACCCACTTTTTCCATATAAATACTGTAGTAATACTATTAATAGTAATATTACTATAATAATAATAATTAGTAATATTTATTGAAGTCTGTAAAATACCATTTGCTTGCAAGCAAGAATCATAAAATAGGATTGGATCATAAAATAGAGAAACTAACAAAAATGAAGAAGCTAAACTGCTCTGGGACTGTTCAGAATTCAAACAGACAGGCACCTGCCACATAACACTCCAGACTTAACAATTGCCAATAAGAAAGGCAAAAAAGTCTGGCTAGTTGATGTGGCAGTACCTGGAGACAGCAGAACAGAAGAAAAAGAACTGGAGAAAATCACAAAATACAAATACCTGCAAATATAAATAGAACAACTGTGGCAAAAAAGCAAAAGTTGTTGCAATAGGTGATTTGGGTGCAATTCTAAATCAAATGGAGCATCACTTGAACACCATCAGCATTGACATATTCACTATCAGTCATTTGCAAAAGCCAGCATTACTTGGAATAGCTTATATCCTGTGACAGTACCTTTCACAACATCTAAGACCAGTATCTGCCTATCTGAGGTCCTTGAGAAGGACTCAGTATGCCAGATGGACAAAAATGCCAGATCCAGTCTATACATCTGGCTGACTGACAAAAATAAATAAATAAGTTTTTAAAAAACTAATAAGTAATACTAATGCTATTACATGTAAATAGTAAAATAGTAATTTATTTATTAAATTTATATGCTACCGTATTCAAAATGACTCTTGGCAGCTCACAATTGTACCATGTAATAGTACCTATTTATCTACTTGTATTTTTATATCTTCTGAACTGTTAGGTTGGCAGGACTGGAGCAAAAACCGTGAGCTGACCCCATTTTCAGTGCCTGGGTCTTGAACGGCTGAGCTGCCAACCTTCTGTCTGACAAGCCCAGCATCACAACTACTTGGCCACCATGTCCCCTTACTTTTGCCATGGCAAGTCATTAACTGACAAGTACTTTTAAGGCTGCCATTTCATAGACACTTAGCTGAGAGTAAGCCCCATTAACTGAATTTCTCAATAGACCCTCACAAAACTAGGCTGTTATTGCACTTGTTTAACTGTCAGGAGGGTTTGTCCTTTTTAATGTAATTCATTTTATAAAGCCCTGTTTACCTCTCCAGGGATGCTCAGCACTTATCTTTGTCATCTACATTTGGTAACTTAAACCATTTGATTTCTTCACACAAACACATCTGTTGTTGTTTGCCTTATTGCTTGCTTGCTTGAGCATAATATCTCTCCAGGTGTGTGGTGTTTAAGCTTGCTAACTCCCCATGTTCAGCCTGGGAGTGAATGTTTAAAGCACAATAGGTATCCAGTTATAGCACTATCTATGTGTTCTTCCTGCAGAATTCTAATAGCCTTACCCTGAGCAAAATGTACTTTAATTCCTTCTAGGAATTAAAAGAAGGCATTTATTTCGTTCAGAGAATGCACTGACTTCCACTGCTTGCCGTGCTAAGGACTCTCAGCTTTGAATGGAACCTTTTATTAGAAGAAAGTGCAAGGACAGCACCGAGGGAAAATTTCAGAGTCCAGACTCGACTGCCTAGCAACTCTTTGCCATCTCTCCTTTTTTCCCCAGTCCCCTGCAAACTGAGCCCTTTCCGTCCATCTTTAATTGATTGGGTTAATATAAACCCTCGGCACTACCAGGGTTTGTGTGGCCCCTTATAATAGGTCTATTGTGTACCCCTTCCCGCTCTTGTGTTTCCTATTTAGGAATGCGTCGCTTGGTGCAGTTCAAAAGTGTGAGTAAATGCAAGGAGGAAAGCAACAATCACTTCATTAATGATTTGTAAGCAGGATCTCCAGCACCAACACCACCTGCACAGGCTGGCAAAAGAAAAGATATACATCTACTATATTGCTTGAAGCCCCATGTAGAAAGCAGAGCATTTTGTACTGCCAAGTGCATAATTGTGCCAATTAACACATTCAAAGTCTTGTTGAACAGGGGTGGTTTAAGGGAAGAATTTCTCTTGTTTGGATGAAATAAGCTGAATAGCTAAAGGCACCCCTGACAGGAGAGAAGAGAATCCTACCGTATTTGGCACTGAAGGGTATATATAAACACAGGTCAAAGTATCTTCAGCAACAGGCAAGACAAGAATGAAAAGATATATGAAAGTAAGAGGGGAAAAGTTGCCTCCATCTTTCAAAATAGCAGCAAAAGTGTTTAAAGTTTGAGTTTGCTGTTGCTGTTGCTGTAGGCTCATTAAAACAAGTCTTTGTTTCTGCTTTTCAAACACTACATATTATGACAGCTCGAAACGGCTTACCAGCCAGATGCTGTCATTTCTGCCTGCCAAGAAACCATGTAATCATTCTTAGAGTCTGAATGTGGGTAGCCACCACTGGCTTTGTGAAGAAGAAGAAGAGGAGGAGGAGGGGGGGGGGAGGGAAGACTGAAATTGCTATGCAGGAATATAATTTCAAATATATATTTATTATGTGGCCTAATTTCAAAGGGGTTCTGGAGATCCTACTGTGGGCATATGCTTCATTTATGAACACTGAAATAAGCCCCCTGCAGATTTTTAAAATATTTAATATTTAAGTATACTTTGGATACTGAATAAAAACCCATCTTTTAGACATTCAGCTGAATTTGTAAAACCACCAAAACCAGTGTAGGTTAATAAGTTGGTGCATGTTGATCTCAACCCTACATCCTCTGTAACTTTGCTTGTATCAAAGTTGGAAGAAAATGTATGTCTCTCTATGTGATGATGATCCCGATTAAAGCAACCTATGCCTAGCAGGGTGCACATGGTCATCCACTATATTTCACATTATTTGTAGTGTTTGATAGACTCTGACTGTGGTCTTCCTGGCTTGAGGGTGAGGGGCAGCTCCTTTCTTGTGTAAACAAAAGAAGGAATAGAGAGAGAAGATAAATCTGTGACTGGGTTATAAATGAATATAGGAGGATGCATGTTTGGGGATGAGGGTAGCATGTCAGTACACAGTATGAAAGAGAAGGTAGAGGAATCTGCTTTTCTCCTGGTCCCTCAAAATGTTGAGAATAAATGTTTGCAATAAAAGCCTTCTCCATGAGGATTAAAAAAACTCAGTCTCTTCATTCAGTGGAAAATCTCAGATTTTTTTCTCTCAGCGAGAGAATTCCAGAAAAACATCTACTTTTGCTTCATAGACTATGCTAAAGCCTTTGACTGTGTGGATCACAACCAAATGTGGCAAATTCTAAAAGAGATGGGAGTACCAGACCA
>JANHZU010009568.1:548805-560561 GCA_032468055.1 Acrochordus granulatus | reverse complement strand
GGATGAGATGGATAGATAGCATAGTCAGTGTGATGGGTGTGAGCTTGGGAAGACTCCGGGAGGCAGTACATGACAGGCGGGCCTGGCGTAATGCAATCCATGGAGTCGCGAAGAGTTGGACATGACTGCGCGACTATACAACAAATATTTTTGCTTTTGTTGCTGTCCATTGGGTTCTCTTGGCAAGGATACTGTAGTGGGTTGCCATTTCCTTCTCCAGTGGAGTCCTGTATTTCATTTTTCACTAGATGTCCAGGAACCCCAACAACATTTTGCATGATCCTTGTTAACCTAGGCGATGACCAAGCTGGTATGTGTTTCTGTAAATTATTTCTCATATATTTTATGGGAGGGAGACACTCTTTGTCTGGCTCCTCTGATGAGATCTGTCCAGTATGGTTGATTCTCTAGCATAGCTTTCATCTTCTTTAGAGCACATAAGCCCCCAACCATAGCAAGGTGGTGCCTCACTGCAGTGTTAATTTAGTTACATTGAATAAAGAAGCACAAATAGAATCACATCTTTGACAGTTCTCTGGAAATCCAAATTCCAGCCAGGAACCAAGTCATTACTCAAGTAACATGTACCTAGCAAAGTGTTTTGTTGTAAATGTACAATTGATATAGCCAAAATATTTAATTCTTATAAAACGTTGTTTAATCTGTTTTTTATATACACCAATTGTAAGAATGACTTTGTAAATTTTTCCCCTTAAATTACCATTCCAGTAATTTCATGTATATATTTGGGATTCTTCTCCCACTATTTCATCCTGTTTGTTCTGTTGTCATATGACTTTTTTCTTTTCAATTTCTGTTATATTTGGTATGTTGTGTTCTTGATGGTGATCAATTTGTATTAACATCACTGTTTTCAACAACTACATTTGGGAATCTCAGAAATTACAGTTTTTGCATAGATGCCAATGAATCATAGAGACTACACTATTAGGACATTTTTTATAGTCAGTCTAAGAATTTTGTTGCGTCTACTTATTATATGAGCCACAAGTTCATTTGTTCTTTAAGAAATCAGCATTTGCTTTGTTTGATATATGCTGAATCCTTGTTTTCATCACTTTTTTTGTAAAGCTTCTCTTGAGCTGCATTAACTGATTATCCATTTCATTCTTAATCGTATTATTTGTAACCATTTGTGAATTTCTCATCTGGTCTACTTTTTATTCAGTTTCTATTATTCATTGGCCATGTAATTGCCAATTACAAATTCTCCAATTTTCTAAATGGTTTTCCAACAATGCATTTTTATAGTAAAGTCTTGATTCTGCTGCTTTTAGGATGTTTTCATTGCAAACTATGATGAGCTGATGTTCAGATTCTTTTCCTTCAGGTTTTCATCCCTTTCAACATTGTTACTCTTCAAAATTTCATTAGTTTGGTGTTCTTCAGTTTCATGTCTGTGATATTTATTAATATTATTCATATTCTCAATTAGTTTTTGCAATTCAGCATCCATAAAATCTTTTGTTCTGAGGCTAAATCTTTATTAACCCATAATTACTATCCATCAGTTATATAAGTTTTCAAATCCTGAATTTAGGATTTAAATTCAAAATAACATTTCATGATTGCTCAATTTTCTTGCACTGATCATTTATTTTATTTTGTGAAGAAATGCGCTTTCAATCACTTTACAGCTGATTCCCTGTTTATCCAGCAGTGTCAGCTAAGCCCTCTGGACTGATGCTCAGAAGCTGTAGTACAAACTATGCTCCTTTATGACTAATCCGGTATGGAATCTTTCCCTCATATTTTTTGTATTAATATTGATTGATTAAATTTGTATGCTGCTTATCTCTCTACCAAGTGGTCACCTTACAATACCATATATTCCTTTATTTATTTATCAAATTTATATGCTGCCAAACTCAAAAACTAGTCTCAGTGGCTTACAATAAAAACATAAAACTACAATATAAATACAACAATTAAAACCATTAAAATTAATACAAATAAAAAAAACAAGTGGACAATCAAAAACATCAGTCGCTGAAGGTGGAACAAACAAGTAGGTCCATCCTCCCAGCAGAGGGGATGCCATAAGAGAATTTCAAAGACACCAGGGCGTGAACTGACCATGACAAGGGGGAAATTGACATTTCCCCCACTAGGTCACATTGCCATTGCTCCAACAAGAAAATCCTATGTGGAATGTGGCCACTGTTTCAAGCAGGGCCCAAAATAATCTGGGATAGGTCCATGGCCATCATGGAGGCCATGAATTTCTGAGTTAATCTGAGGACAAACCCAAGGATGGCAAATTGAAATCCTCCATAACCATCAGCACCAACCCTGAGATGGCCTTGACCAGCTCAGGCAGGGAGAATGCTATGTAGCAGGGGGGCTGGTACAGTAGCAACAATCCAAACTGATTCTGTGAGCTGAGCTTCAAGAACAAGGTCTCACAACTGGACACTCATAGAGCAAGACCCCTGGAGGCAAAAAGATATTCTTGGATGACCACTGTGACCCCACCTCCCCTGCCCTGGGTCTCAGCTGGTGCTAAAACTTGAACTTGGCTGGACACATCTCCAAGAGAGCAACTCCCCTCAGGAGCCAGCCAGGTCTCAGTAATGCACACCATGTTAGCCTGCTCCTCCTCAGTGATGTCATGAATCAGGGGAGCTTTATTATTGACTGATCTGGCATTCACCATTAGCATCCAGACTGCAGGGCCTCTAAGGGGATGATGACCAGGTGCTGGGCATGAGCACGGAGGGCCAGAACACTTGACCGATACTAAACATCAGGAGCATCTTCTCCTGCAATAGCTTGCCCTCTTGCTCCCATAGCACCCCATGCCCATCACCACCTGAATATGATCTCCTGCTGAAAAACTCCTGGGATGATGCTCCTCCTACCCCAATGTCCCCCCTCTCCAAGCCATAGGCTCTGCAATCCCCCAATAACCACACACAATTACACATCCAAACAACTTAGATGAAGGGATGAAGAATATCCCCCAGCATATGCTCTCAGTGCCCTACATGGCTCCAGCCTTCTCCCTCCCTCCCCACATATGATGCCAATTCTTCCACATGAAGACCTCTCACAGCTAGCTAGAGGGGAGCAAGTTCAGAGCCCTTTCATCCAGCTCTCACTTTGGGTGAAGGACTTTCACACACAGGCTGGCCCTAGTTCTCACCCTGGTCCACAGTTCTCACCAATGCGACCAACTGATGTCTTCTCTGTTCTCTCCAGTGGCCACAATAACCCCATTGTCACTGCTAGACTGCTGCTCCTGGCTACTCCTGGAGGCCTTGGCTGCCACACAGTTGTTTTCACCTCTCTCTCCATCACCTCTGCTGACATGGCCACTGTTGCTGCTGCCAGCACTACCAGAGGTCTCAGCTGATGGCCAGCTAAATTCCCAGCCTTCATTTGCCGCTGCTGGCACTGTCACTGTCACTACTATTGTGCTGCCATTTCAGGCTGCATTGAGGAACCTTGGCTACTGAGCAGCTGATTCTCAGCCTCCATCACTGCTGCTGCCATACCACTGCTCCTAACACTCCTGAGGCCTCTGGCTGTGCTGCACCACTGTTCCTGGCTGCCAAACAGCTCTGCCATTGCTGCTGCTGCACTGCTGCTTCCAAGGCCTCCAACTGTACTTTGCCACTGTTCCTGGCCACCAAACAGCTGATCCCAGCCACTAAACAGCTCTGCTGTCGCTGGTGCCACATCACTGCTTCCAAGACCTCCATCCATGCTGTGTTGCTGTTCCCGGCCAACAAACAGCTGATCCTAGCCGACAAAGAGCTTTGCCATCACTGCCACTGCATTGCCACCCTTGATGCTCCAGAGGCCTCCAGAGGCTGCGCCGCTGTTCCCAGGGGTAAAAACAAAGGAGATAAAAGGTTCATCCACCATCTTAAAAAAATGTTCATATGGTCATATGTTTATATGGTCACCGCCTCTCCCCCAATACCCATCTAATAAGGTTGAAACTGCTAGTAGATAAACTACCACCAGTATATCATTAGGCAGATAGGCCTCTCCACCACAGTGAGATCATGTTCTGGGAGGGAGATTTATTGTTGTTATTCCTGTTCTTGCCCTTCTTTGGAACATTGTTTTTGATCATTTTATAGATATACTTCTTCAGCTTCTGCTATTTTTCAACTTCTGACAGAAAAATGCATCTTCCCATCTTTATTTGGTGTGATGTATTATAACATGCATAGTGTACTGTTCCTATAGCATACTTAACTGAGTTAGTTGAGTCAGAATTACTATGTGGTGATAATACAAAAAAGAGGTTAATTGACCACTTCACCAATCCTCCCAAAATTAGTTTCAGTCTCAAATACATTCAAGCTCAGATAGTAACTCCATATAGTTAGCTGTGGTATGGAGTCACTAGCTCCATATTGCCTGCCTAGTCATTCCCCATCCCAAAGAGAAAAGAGAGGTGGAGGTCAGGGGCAGCTTTCTATTGCAGAACTCACTGTCATGGCTGAACAACTCAAAACACCAATGACTGTGACTGCATCAGGGATTAATGATGTAATGAAGCTAGGGCAAAATTTTGCAGTCACATCTCAGAGGAAGTTGTAGGTTCAAATAATAAGATATTTGACTGGGTAGTAGCTTCCTGGATCAAACAAGTTGTGAAAACAGTATTAGTTGTGCCAAAATAGATGGTCAGTTACTGTATGTTAAAGTAACCAGTGATGAGGTAACCAAAGCTCTACCTCTTTTATATGTCTGCAGTGCATGTAATATATGCTTAAAAGGGTCAGGGCGGCAATTGCTTCTCCACACCCACCATTTTGAGATTTTCTGCCACATCTGTGGAGGCCCTTGTTTGTCTATTGTTATTTAAACTTAATTTGCAAACATTTTTTTCAGAATTAAACTCTACCACAAAAACTTTTAAAACGTGTTTCTGTGCATAATTGGAATTCATTGGAACTTGTGATTTTTCTTTTCAGTCTTGTTTTCCTCAGCAGTGCCAGAAAACCTCCATCTTCTCCTTTACTTTAAACCAAACTAAGCAGACCAGTAATAAAGATATGCTAGCCAGGCCAAACAAAGGTATAATTTTGTTGGCAATATATATTTTTTTGTTTGAGTTACTTCGTAGGTGTAATTGAGACATTTAGATTACAGGGAAATGTTTTATTCAATGCTTTAAACTGACTCATGTCCAGAAAATGGTATGTTGTTTCAACAACATTTAACCAAACTCTTTTATTTTAAAAAAAGCAAAAACAATATGAACCACTATTTGGAATTTCTTGCCTATTTCTTACTATTTGTCAAATATGGCAAAAAATATAGTTAGGCTGATTTGTACAATCTGTGAAGAGTTTTGCTGAATGTTGAACTTGGAAGGCTATTATTACTTAATATCTCTAATCCATTTTTGAGGGCAAAAACTTAAGGAACTTTTATATAAGAGAGATAAAACCAATATCAAACTCAGTGTGAAAACTAACTATAAAATTTTAAACTTTCTTTTCAAGATACAAAATCAACATCAGATTTAATGTGGACGGTAAATGGATCTCAAAGATCTTCAGGACTTTTGTAAGACGGGCAGTGAGGTCTGAGGGATAGTGAGACAGTGTGACACAGATTCACTCTCAATCAATCCTGTGTTATATTCCAGGACACTTTTATTGCCTTAAAATGTTGGTCTTGTGCCATGACAAATAGATTTATTTAAATAATGTGATGCTTGCGTATGCCAATATATCCATTCTCTGCACAATACACTGGCTTAGCAATTATATTGCCTTCCCATCGTTCTCATTCACCATACAGACAGGTCACTGTCGATATCAGGTACAATAGATTCAATCTTAATGCGAGGAAGCAGTAAAACTATCTGCTAGAGGGAGGTCTTCTGAGCTTAGTAACATTAAAAAAAACTCTTGTAAATGTCAAGAAATGAAATAGTCTTCTAATTTTAAGGAGTGTGTGTAAGGACTAATTCAGCTATCAGACAATTTAGCAATGCTAGATTAATGGAACAGCTACAGTTAGTTGGCCTCCTTGGCTTGAATCCTCTAAACTAGTGTTTTTTAACAGGGGCCATATGGACCCCCAGAGGGCCCTTTCTAGGGGACCACAGTCTTTATTAATCTAAACTATATCATGCATATTCTAAAGTACACTTTTCCCAGCTAGCAGCTACTGGGAGAGAAAGGTGACAGAAGTAAATGAAGTTTGGAAGGTAGCCATGAGAAAATACATTTAAGAACCCCTGCTTTAAACCATGAAAAGCCAAGGAGGGCAAGGAAATGCTTACAAATAGTTTTAGAAACAGAGGCACATTGGGATTTGTTTCCTCATGTTGAAATGACCATCTTATGATTTAGAGGTTTGTCTATCTAACTCTTCCTCTTGGAATCAGCTCCTCCTTGTATTATGTTTGAGCTCCAGTCCTCTTTGTCATTACACACTATAGAATAATATTATGGTTGCTTAGTATCAGAAAATGTTTTATACTGATTGTTACAACTGTAACAATTGTAATGTAATTGTACAATATTACATTGATGACTGCATCATTTATTGTTGATATTATTTGATATTGTATGTGATTTTTTAATTTACCTGTCCTGCATATAGTTACAACCATGAACACATTATTACTACTACTTTTAATAGCATTATTATTACTGCACATCTTGATGACTTCACCTGTCAATGGCAGTGGTTTAATCAGCACCTGGAGCTAACATTTTAATTTCCCACAATTCCTCAGAACGATTAGAAAGGTATACTAAAGAACTTTGGCTTCATGATGCTGTTGGAGCATGGGAGAGAGGAGAATATGTTGTTTAACTGAGGGCTCATAGCAGACATTAGTAATCATCATTTGTGAGTACAGATTTTATAGATGCACCATACTTTAACCTTTATGGGGATTACAATTATAATTAAATCTAATGAATAATAAGTTTGTGAATTTTTTAATCAATTTCCACATTCATATAGTGCATGGGCATCTTCTTTGGCCTTCTTTAGCATCCCAGAAAATTTGCCTCTGTACTCAAAATTTTAATTTGCAGAAGAAACACAGGCTAAATATCTTTAATTGTTTCAGTATTTGAACTTTTAAATTGAATGTGATTTTGCATAAATAAGTGATAGATAGGCTATTGTAAAATATCCTGAACAGCATCACTTCTTTTGTGTAGGGAACCACACAAAAGAATTCACCTCTTCATTAAAATCCTAAACTTACCATAACTGTTTTTACAAAAGCAGTGGTTAACATATAATCCAACTTGCAAATTGTCCCATTTGAAGACTAAACAGAAATACTCCATCCACTATTTATATCTTTCATGTAGACCAGACATGATGCCTAAAAGGGAGAGAGAAATATGAATGAAGATTTGAATTAGCTTTTTCATTTACTATTGAATACTCAATGTTATTTTTTACCTTTCTTATTCATTTTAATTAGAATGCTTTTCTATTTTGTTGCTATTGATTATTTGCAAAGGGCATATTTTGAAAGTATTATTTCGTTCTGGCACTGCTGATACTGCTATAACTATAAAATATCCTATCATATTTGAATATAAAATAAAATTTGTTCCTAATTACTGCCATTGGTTTTTATTTTGTAGTAAACTGAGATATAAGAGAACCTTAGAGGACTAATATCTCCATAAAATAACTGAACACATAGAAATAAATTAAAATAAATCTAACAATATACTCCAGAAGGGACATACTCTTGAGTTTTCCAGTATTCCAATTTTCCAAGAATCCTTAGAGTTCTTTGGAGATTTCTTTATAAATAATTAGTATGGCCTTTAATTTACCTCTGTAATACATAGACCACAAAGGATGATGTGTTTTTTGTATGGCATCTAATCTCTTTACAAAAATATACAGGCTATACACTTCAATTCTTATTTTAATATATATGATTCATATTGTAACTAATTCATATTGACATATCAATAATTGAAGTCTAATTTTGGAATTCACATTTTAGGGGATTTTGTAACAATAGAAATGAACCTATTTAGAGAAAGTTACATAGTATACTATAATATATTTTAGGGCAAATTGCTTGTAAATTTGATTAGTAGGAAAATCATATAATTTGTTAATAAATTTGCAAGCAAGTTGAGAGGAACTTAATTTAAGATTGGAGAAATGAATAATTAGGTTAAACTGACATAGAGTTTAATCCATACAGATACAATTCTAAACATCATTTCTACCTTTGCGCTTTCAATGCAAGAAATGTTTCACTAGCAATGGACATCAGATAATCATAATATGTTTCAGTAAAAAAAACCCTCCTAATTAGCCCAGAATGAGCATGTTTTTCTGTATTTCCAGAAGCAAAGCTGTTAAATGAAGATTAAATTTATTAAAAATGTAAATCAGACAACAATTCAACAGAATAAGCAAGCCTTGCTTATTTCAAGTGCTTCATATTTTTCTGCAAATATTTTCTGTTCTTATAACCAACAGTCATTAGACTGAGACAAAAAAAAATGAGTTTGTAAGCTTTTCAGAGAGATGTGGGTCAGTTTTTAATATTTTTGTTGTGGTAGTACTTTCAGTGAAAATAACTATTCAGTGAAAATAAATTAGCCTTATCACACTAACTGTAGTGTATCCGCCATATACACCTACATCACCACCATATTAATGACAGTTCATTGTTGTGAAAGATTTTAAGATCCTCCTGTGATTAAGACACTGATAAAAGCATGAGGATGGCAAACACTGTCATCAGTAGTAGGATTGGAAAAGATGCACAGTCCTGGCCTCCTCCAAATTTTGTGCCTTCATATATTGGTACTTTATATGAAATTTACCATAATTCTCTCTCATCAGAAGAGAAATGAACACATAGATCAAGTTATTATTTGACATAGGTCAAGTAATAAACAATTTACTGTTGCACAGCCCTTTAGCCTCTATTTTCTACTTCAATCTGCTTCTGCAAAATCATTTAAAAAGAAATTCAGAACCGATAGCTTGATAAGATTGCCTGATTTTATTGGGTCCATTAGAATATTTAACATTAGCAAAAAAAGAAAAAGAACAAAACAAAAACACCAGCCACTTTAAAATGTTTTACATGAAGATCATGGGCATCCAGGAGACTCTGGAATGGGTGGGGAGAGTGAATCATAGCATCACTGCACAAATGTCATCTTGACGTCTTCATGATTCGACTTCTTAATATCTTCTATCATTATAGTATACCTATAATAAAGACATTTATTATATATACTTATATAATAAGGATAGTATACTTACAAAAAAGACATTTTAGACCAGCAAGTAATATGGAAGACCAGTGAGTGCCCAATTCCGCCCAGAACATTATTTTCTCCCAAGATTTTTAAAAGTCCAATTAATTATACATCATAGTAACTTCTTCTGAACAATGAGTACTTACTTTTAAAATTGTTAGATGTAATTATTCACTGTGTATAAGAACATAGGCATTTAATAAATTAAAGTAAAACAAAATGCTCCAGTCTTCCACAAAGATTCCACAGAATCTTCCAGCTTTACTCAATAAGTTGACAGAAAATCTTATAATATGAAAGAACTGCCCCTTACATACTTTTCCATACTTTTGATTTTATCTAACTGTGAGTGGTAGTTGTAGGTGGTTCACCGATTCTTGCTCAGAGAAGGGCCTCAACATAAAATGTTATGCATAAGGTAGCTACAAAATCAGTGGTGTCACCGTGCATAATTCATGATTCCCTGCTCAAAATTGCTTTTTTAAAAAGAACTCCCCAGGGCAATCTATTGGCTTTGTTAACCATTTTGGAGAACCATGTTGGAAGCTTGGTAGATTTGACTGAACAGCATGAAAGGTGCTGACTGAGTCTTCTGCCTTTTGATAATCCTCAAAACTTTTTGAGGTGTTCTATCTAGCTCCAAAGAGTAGTTCCCTGTTTCAGAACCTCACAAGGAGCTCTTAAGATTCTTCAGAATAACTGCCCAGGGCCATATTTGAGGACTCCCAAACCCCTTCCCCAAGATACTGATGTATCAGAAACCCTCTGGGGTGTTAATTCCTGGACTTGTCTGTGAAGTTTTATAAAAATGGCTTGATAGTTTCTACTGTCAGCCCTTATCCTCCAGGAGCACCCTAATGTTATCCTTCTCCTAACTGCAATGAATGTGAGGCATAAGACTCTCTACATCTATACTGCCTATGTTAACAATTAAAAGATAAAAATAGAAATAATAAAGTAATCCTATAATCAGACCTCCTTGCCTTTATCACAAAGGTGTACAATTAAGAGTTCAACCTTTCTTTCACTCTTCTGGGAAACTGATTATATCTCAAAAAAGAGAAACAAAATCAAACTTTATTTTAAAAGAAACAGCAGGATATGTATAACCCTTACTTTGAAAGCAAGTAATGTTTTAGTCAGATCACAAGATGGCACCGTTCTGCTACAGGTACGGTGGTGAATCAGAAGATTGACTGCTTCAGCTTACAAGATTTTAATAAAGAGAAATGTTAACTCTTCTTGGACACAGCCTTAATTAGGAATTTAAAAAGGCTTGGGCATAGAATTCCCAATTTATATAGAGCCGTAAGTACAAGTGCAAATAAATAGTGCTTAACGAGCACTATATAGAAAAATAAATGTAACAAAATTTACTAACTAAAATTGTTTAACGATTTCTTACCGAGAAACATATTATTGAAGCAAAGCCCTCTGCTTGCTTCCCTGGATTTTCTCAACTTCTTGCATATGCTGATTTTTAATAAGAGGCTCAAAAAAAAAAAAACCCTCTCCTTTACCTGGTCTCAGTGTCCAGCTTTTTCCCCTCTTCCACTTCTGCCCCAGCCTTTAAAATGCCCAATATTTTTCTCTAACCCCAGCAGAGAGAGAATTATTTATGTGAGCATGAGTCATGCCTTACTTGTGGATTGGAATTGAAGATGTTTGCAGCGTTCCCGAGAAAATGTATATTGAGCATGTCTAAACTCTGCCAACTGTCAAGGAAGCTGCTTACACAATACTTGCATCATTTCCTCTGTAATAGGAACTGAGTGAATTAATTTCTAAAGTTAATCATGGATACATGCAAGATCAGTATCAAGCTTCAGATGACACACCTCTTGCATGGGGAAAAGCCCTTAAAGTGGTGGGCAGACATTATTTGTCATATTTCAGCCCATCTTGATCTGCTGCCTGAGGACCATCCTGCTGCTCATCTAAGATTAATGCTGTCATAGCAACATAATTTTGCAAAAAAATAAGTTATTGTAATTATGGATATTGAAAAATATGTGTTTATCATTTCCAGCCAAAAACATTGCAAAATAGTTAAATAAAGAAATAAAACATCACTCACATATTCAGATTTCCAGATCATAACATTTCATTGTCAATATTTAATAAAGACCTAATAAAACCAATTACAGCATTAATTGTCCGACATATGAATAGGTTCTTCAGGTTAAATATCATCACAATTAACTTCTGCCCAATTTGTTTGGGTTCCTGAGACTACATTAGTGCACATACCAGTTAGTAGATTCTTTTTTCCCTGAAACTGAATTTGTGCTTTGAAGTAAACTAATATTTTTATGAGGAAGATATTAATTTAAAAATTGTAAAATATTCTAAACTTAATCCACTTACCCATTTTTGATGCTAACAATTCACAGAAATTAAAATACATAAAGATCTCTTGGTTCCAATAGTAGAAAATATACATAGGTCAAGGTTGTACTATTGATGTTCCCTGAGTTTGGTTGTTTTGCT
>JANHZU010009568.1:459011-473584 GCA_032468055.1 Acrochordus granulatus | reverse complement strand
ATGCTGGGAAGGATTGAAGGGAAGAGGAGAAGGGGATGGCAGAGGATGAGATGGATAGATCGCATAGTCAGTGTGATTGGTGACAGCTTGGGAAGATTCCGGGAGGCAGTGCAAGACAGGGGGGCCTGGCATAATGTAGTCCATGGGGTCATGAAGAGTCAGACATGACTGTGCGACTGAACAACAACAATATATCTTTCAAGAGGATGAGTGCCACATGTTAATTGAATTAATGAAAAAGGAGGAAATTCATATTTGATATGTTTGAAAAAGTACCTTAACACTTCTCCTATTTTTAATTTTTTTTCAATGGTGCCTAAGCAATAAAATAGTTGTGCATTTATTTATTTATTTATCACATTTCTATGCTGCCAATTTCCAGAGACTTCCAAAGATTAGAGATTATACATTTCTTTATTTTTACCCTGCCCCCCTAGGCTGGCCAGTGATGATCGTATCCGGGGAATCTTCTGAGACTCCTGCTCCGCCCCTGGGATGGATGAGTTTCGCTGAGTCAGCGAAGCCGACTTCGCTGTTCTGTCGCGCCAACTTGCTGCTCCAGTAATTTGCCGGCCAGCAATTTTCCCTCCTAAGGACGTCCCCATTAATCTATTTGCATTTTCATGTGCTTTTAAACTGCTGGGTGGGCAGGAGCTGGAGGAAAGTGATGGGAGCTCACCCCATCATGCAGAGCTTGCGGATCAAACCAGCCAGAATGCCAGCCATTTCTGGTTGACATAAGTGTCGGCAATAATATTATATCTGCCTTAAATGTGTCTAAAACAATAATTAGATTTACAGAATCTCACCATGTATAAAAAAAAATTCAAATTATTGTTAAATCTATTAATATATCCCCCAGCAAGGCACTTCCTTGATGTGGTTGTGGGGTTTCTGTGCTCTGAGGAAGATGAAAGCTATCCAGAAATTCAACCATACTGGACTGATCTCATCAGAGGAGATAGACAAAGAGTCTCTCCCTCCCATAAAAATAAGATGAGATGTAATTTACATACTAGCTTGTTCATCACCTGGATAAACAAGGACCATAGATGTTGGAGTTCCTGGATATCTGGTGAAAAATGGGCTACAGGACTCCACTGGAGAAAGAAATGGCAATCCACTCCAGTACTCTTGCCAATAAAACCCCTGCATAGCAACAAAAGGCTAACAGGTATGACACTAAAAGATGAGCCCTTCATGTCGGAAGGTGTCCAATATGCTACTGGGAAAAAATGGAGGGCAATTACAAATAGCTCCAGAAAGATTGAAGTGGTTGGGCCAAAACCGAAAGGATGCTCAGCTGTGGATGTATCTGGAGGTGAAAGGAAAGTGCAGTGCTGTAAAGAACAATATTGCATAGGAACCTAGAATGTAAGATCGGTGAATCAAGATAAACTGGATGAGGTCAAATATGAAATGACAAGAATAAAATTGACATCTTGTGAATCACTGAACTTAAATGGATGGGAATGGGTAAATTTAATTCAGATGATCACTATATCTACTAGTGTGAATAAGAATTGCTTAGAAGAAATGGAGCAGTCATCATAGTAAATAAAGGAGTAGAAAAAGCAGTACTGGGATACAATCTCAAAAATGACAGAATGGTCTTGGTTTGAATCCAAGGCAAAACATTCAACATCACAATAATCCAAGTCTATGCCCCAACCATTGATGCTGAAGAGGCTGATGTCGACTGGTTCTATGAAGACCTACAACACCTTCTAGAAAAAAAAAGTCCTTTTAATCCTAGGAGATTGGAATGCTAAAGTAGGAAGTCAAAGATAACTAGAAAAACAGGTAAGTTTGGCCTTGGAGTACAAAATAAAGCAGGGCAAAGGCTAACAGAATTTTGCCAAGAGTAACACTTTTCCAACCCAAGACATGACTCTACACAAGGATATCACCAGATTGTCAACACCAAAGTCAAATTGATTATTTTCATTGCAACCAAAAATGGAGAAACTCTATACAGTCAGTAAAGACAAGACCTGGAGTTGACTGTGTCTCAGATCATTCTTCTTGCAAAATTTAGGCCAAACTTGAAGAAAGTAGGGAAAACCACTAGGCCATTCAGGTATGACCTTATTGGTATTGCTTATGAATATACAGTGCAGGTGAAGAATAGATTTAAGGGATTAGAACTGGTTGACAGAATGCTTGAAGAACTATGGGTGGAAGTGTCCAACATTGTGTAGGTGGTAGCTATAAAATCCATCCCAAAGAAAAATAAATGCAAGAAAACCAAGTGGCTGTCTGATGAGGCTTTACAAATAGCTGAGGAAAGAAGGAATATGAAAGGCAAGGGAGAAAGGACAAAATAAACTCAACTTAATGCAAATTTCCAGAGAAGAGCAAGGAGAGATAAGCAGGCTTTCTTAAATGAACAATGCAAATAAATAGAGGAAAACAATAGACTTGGAAAGACGAGAGATCTCTTCAAGAACATTGGCGATATCAAGGGCTTTTTCATGTAAAAATGGACATAATGAAAGACGAAAATCATAGGGACCCAACAGAAGCAGAAGAGATTAAGAAAAGGTGGCAAGAATACACAGAAAACCTATACAGGAAGCATTTAAATGTCCCTGATAACCACAATGGAGTGGAAAGTCGAGTAGGCCTTGGGAAAGATTACTAACAACAAAGCTAGCAGAGGTGATGATATTCAAGCTGAACTATTTAAAACACTAAAGATGATGCTGTTAAAGTGCTACACTCAATATGCCAACAAATTTGGAAAACTCAACAATGGCCACAGGATTGGAAAAGGTCAGTTTACATCCCAATCCCAAAGAAGGGCAATGTCAAAGAATGTTCAATCTACCACACAATTCCACTCATTTCACATGCTAGCAAGGTTATGCTCAAAATACTACAAGTTCAGCTTCAGCAGTATGTGAACCAAGAACTACCAGAAGTACAAGCTGCATTTTGAAGAGGCAGAAGACTAAAGATCAAATTGCCAACCTTGTTGGATCATGGAGAAAGCAAGAGAGTTCCAGAAAAGCATCTGCTTCTGCTGTATTGACCATGCTAAAGCTTTTCATTGTGTGGATCACAACAAATTGTGGCAAATTCTCAAAGCGATGGGAATACCAGACCACCTTACCTCTCTCCTGAGAAACTTATATGCTAGTCACAAAACAACAGTTAGAAGCAATGTGGAATGACAGATTGGTTCAAAATTGGAAAGGAATACAACAAAGCTGCATATTGTCATCTTGCTTATTTAACTTATATGCAGAGTGCATCATGTAAAATACTGGGCTGGATGAAGCACCAATTGGAATTAAGTTTGCTGGAAAAAATATCAACAACCTCAATATGCAGACGATACCACCCTTATGGCAGAAAGTGAAGAGGAACTAAAGAGCCTCTTGATGAGGGTGAAAGAGGAGAATGCAAAAGCTTGCTTGAAACTCAACATTAAAAAAACGAAGATCATGGCATCTGGTCCCATCACTTCCTGGGAAATAGAAGGGGTACAAATGGAAGCAGTGGCATATTTCACCTTCTTGGGCTCCAAGGTCATCACTTTGCCAACAAAGGTCCATATAACCAAAGCTATCCTTTTCCCAGTAGTAATGTATGGATGTAAGAAATGGACCAGCTGAAACTCAAATTCTTTGATCACATAATGTGAAGAGTGGGCTCTTTAGAAAAGACTGTGATGCTGGGAAAGATTGAAGGCAAAAGGAGAAGAGGACCACAGCAGATGAGATAGTTAGATGTCATGATTGGCATGGATTTGGGTGGACTCTGGGAAACAGTTCTGGACAGGGAATCCTGGAGTGCTGTCATCCATGGGGTCATGAAGAGTCAGGCATGACTGAGCAACAGCAGCATAAAGAAATATAAGTTTGATACCATTTTCTGCAATTGAAAGCCAAGCAAATATCTACCCCCATCTATAATTATTCAACCATTTGAACTATCTCTACTTTTTTATGAAAGCTTTGAACTGTATCTAATTCTGTCTTTTTAGTTCTTCAATATGTGGATGGCTACTAAAATATTCTAAATTCATAAGACATTAGAATGATAAAGAGGAGTGGGTTGCTATATCTGAGGTCTGAATCCTTGTCTTCATGCTCTTTTTTAGCCACATGAAACCTGATAAGGCTGATTTGCTTAAAATTGCTTGAATTCTGAATATTTGGCAGATTGGCCAATCATGTTCTATGAGAATTAAAGTTCAAAGAAAGTATTTGTACATTAAATGAATTTGAATCTCTTTCTTAGTTAAGTCTTTTGAAGCTTATCTAAGAAATGCCAAATTATTTGACCATGAGTTCCGAAATAACTAAAGAGGGTTATGAATGTCCTTAGTTAGAAGTGATAAAATTACTGAATTGCTTAGCAAGGTGACAGATAAAGAATTACTTCAGTTTCGTTGCTCTCTTACTTAATTATTGCATGTGACCCTGTTGTCCATAGGAAGTATTATAAATTCTTATAAATTTCTATGAATAGGACTTTTTAATGAGCTACTCACAGCAGTCATGTCAACAGTAAATATAGTAGCAAGAGCAAGCAAAAATTTATCTCCCTAGCACCATATGTAACACTGATTTTTCACAGGACCGGCACTAATTTAGCTCTGCTGTTTTCTGAATTAACAAGACTTGTCCTCAAACCTTTCAACATAGGACCATTCTGTTCTGGTATTATTCTCTTCCATACTTCCCCATACTCCCTTAGGACAGACTTTATTTAATCCATGTGGAGCCTTGGTAACTTAGTTCTCCTGCTTTCCCTGACCTCTATAATTTATGTTTCATGCTGTGGTTGGTCTTTCTCTCCTTCCTCTCTGGACTCCAGTGTGTGTTGTTGTTGTTTTTTCCTCTCTCCCCACCCCCCACAACTTTTCCTCACTTGAGAGCAGGATAAATACCTGACAAGTGTTTTTTTTTTGTTGTTATCATACAACTCCTAACACAATTGGAGGGGAATAAAATTCAACCTACCAGGAATAAAATTCAACCTACCAGGCTGATAGATCATTGGCTGCTGGTAGGCCAAGGGTTGTGGCCACTCATAACTTTTCCAATTCTAAAATCTTCTTATGGAATCTGATGCATCTTTAGGGAGTAAATCATGCTTAGCACAATTCTTTCAAGAAATGTAGTAAGTATATAGTATTTAAAAGAGTATATTCGCTTTGTCAATCTCTGCCTCTCATTTATAGAAACACATAAAGGGGGGAAAGGAACTGGAGGCGGGAGAGAAAGATAATAAGGATGAAAAAAATTCAAAAATACAATGTGGAATATGTAATCTGTCTTTCTTGACTCACTGCTTTACTTTTTCATGTTTATATCCTTTTTATCAGATTTCTTGTTTGAGGCTCCCCCACACTCCCTGTCCCAGAAATGTGATTGAACATAATACCACTGATAAAATGGAAATAAATATCTTCTATTAGTGACTGACAGCAATTTGAACAAAATTAAGTTGTACTGTGATATCATTCACACATACACACACACACAGATAAAGAGAGAGAGCATGCAAATAACCAAGTTTGAATAATCACAGCCTATGTCCTTTTTAAATAATTTTTTTTCTCACCCATTTAAAAGGAGGTCTTTGATGTGATGTTATTAATTCCCTCTGTGCTGAGAGAAATGGGAGGGGGGAACCTAGGAGAAACGGAAATTAAATGAGTAATGCAGTGTCAGTCAATCTTTTAAATCGGCTCCTTATTAACAGCTAATCATTTTGTCATTTTGTGGCTCAAAGAAATGAATTTGATAGGAGGAGAAGGGAATGTTTTGTGTTTATTTTCATTAAGTAGAAACAGTTGTGGAAATATTATATTATTATCAAGACACAGTGCATTTTAAGTACCCGTTCAATATATTGCTATTTTTCTTCCCTGATGCTATCTGATAGCTCTAATTTTGAATAATCCCCAGACATTATATATTTATATAAATTGAAAGAGAGATGCATTTCATATCTACTAATGAATTTTAGAGCCACAGAAAGATTAAGGTTTTGTTAGCATATTTCTTTACAACCTATTTATTCAGAAGAAATCCCCATGCCCATGTAACAGAGCAATATAACCTCACAATAAAGCAAGGTACATGATCAAATAGAGTCCGATCCTTTTACTCCTACAGTACAAAAGAAGACCCCATAGTAATGTTTCTAGGGGAGGGATTTCCAGATCAAGGAAGCCAAGGAGAAGAATAAACACAAGGAATATGAGCCACAGATCTGAATTTGGCTGAGATCCAGTAGCTGATGGCCAAGTGCCATGACAATGACTAACAGGTAAATATGAGAAGAAACAAAAGTCCTAACTAGGTTATGAATGCAAAAATCTACATTTGGGTCAGGGGACAAAGCCAGTCAAAGCAGCTTTCTTCATAGAACTTATGTTATTGGGGGTTTTAAATATGAAAAGAAATAACTCATAATGCTCTCAAACCTCAATAAGATGGGAGAGAGAACTAGAATGACTAAAAGTAAACATCTACATTGTCAAATTGCAAGTTTGCACTTGTACAACCAAACATTTTCATGGACATGAATCCCTCTGCAGATAATTACACCATTGGACCTTCATTTCTGCTTCTTTCGAGGGCATTGCATATTACATAATGTGTCTCTACTTAAGGGGATTAAAGTAGTATGGGTAATTGTCTTGTGAAAAGAAGGACTAATTTCACACATAGGCACACAAAATACAAATTAAGTGTTTTGAACACAATGCACAACATCCCAGTCAATTATTTAAGGACATTGTACTGAACTGAATTTCATCTAAATGAATGGTTTTTGATGGTCTATAACAAATTTTAAGATTGTTTAGTCTTCATTATGCTTTTATTGGATAACAGTACTTTTAATAAATTTTACATGGTGAGTAAAAAAGCACAGTATTTCTAAGAAATTAATTAAATAAATAAAGCTTAATAACATTAAAATACATTGTAATGTTTTAAAGCAAGTTAAATGAAAAAAATCAGTTACAGTAACTTGCTATTAAAATGCAGTAGGTGTGCTGGGTAGATAAAAATCAACCATTATATAAAATGTAATGTTTTTGAAACTAATGTATATCAAGAAAAACAATGTTCAATTTATTTCTATGCAATATTTTTTTATTTGATTATTCTCTCAGATATTACCTTATTCCTTAGGACATATGCTTTGATGAGCCTTTGTATGGAAGCAACAGCTATGAGAGTCATGAATTAAACAGTGACAAGCTTAAAGCAATCTAATTCATGATTTATTTTTAAAAAAATGGATGTAAGTCTTCCAAGGAATGATTTATATTAACATGTTACTAGCTGTATCTGAATTTTGCATTTGTTTCCATGTGTCTATATCTCTGCCTGGATTCTATCCTACATCTGATTCTAAAGGGAGTTGATAGGCACCAAAATTGGACTAAATACAATTCTGTATTTAGACTAAATACATTTAGTCTATAAATGTAGACTAACATGTTATAAATGTATTTAGACTAAAGTTATAAATGTATTTAGACTAAATACATTTCTGGCCCATTATATACACATACATGTTTGTGTGTGTTTGTATGTGTGTGTAGTGATGGGGTGAAGAAGAACAAACTTGCAAATTTTTAAAGATATGAGTGTACCAGACTATTATATGTGATTGTGAACTGCCAAGCATCCATTAGGAGATTGGTGGCATATAAATATGATAAAGTACATAATACATACCTGTTTCTTGAGAAACTTGTATGCTGAACAAGAAGGAACAGTTAGAACCAGACATGGAACAATGGATTGATTCAAAATTAGGAAAGGAATACAACAAGGCTGTATACTGTCATTTTACTTATTTAACTTTATGCAGAGTACATCATGAAAAATACCAGGCTGGATGATTCAGAAGCCAGAATTAAGAAATACCAACAACCTTAGATATGCATACAATGCCACTCTAATGGCAGAAAGTGATGAGGAACTAAAGAGCCTTTCATGAGGGTGAAAGAGGAGAGTGCCAAGCTGGTTTGAAACTCAAGATTAAAAAAAAATGAAGATCATGGAATCTGGTCCCATCACTTCCTGGAAAATAGAAGGAGAAGAAATGGAAGCAGTAACAGATTTCATCTTCTTGGTCTCCAAGATCACTGCAGATGGTGACTGCAACCATGAAGTTAAAAGACTCTTGCTCCTTGGGAGGAAAGATATGGCAAATCTAGACAACATATTAAAAAGGGGAGACATCACCTTGCTGACAAAGGTCTGTATAGTCAAAGCTATGGTTTTCCCAGTAGTAAAGTATGGCTGTGAGAGCTGGACCATAAGGAAGGCTAAGCATTGAAGAATTGATGTCTTCGAATTGTGGTGCTGGAGAAGACTCTTGACTTGTTGGACTGCAAGGAGACCAAACTAATCAATCCTATAGGAAATCAACTCTGATTGTTCACTGGAAGGACAGATACTGAAGCTGAAGCTGAAGTACTTTGGCCACATAATGCAAAGATAAGACTCCTTAGAAAAGACTGTGATGCTGGGAAAGATTTAAAGCAAAAGGAGAAGGGGATGGCAGAGGATGTGATGGTTATATAGCATCATAGATGTGATGGCATGGGTTTGGGAGGACTCCAGGAGGCAGTGCAGGACAGAGAGACATGGCATGTTGCAGTCCATGGGGTCAAGAACAGTCAGAAACTACTAAGTGACTGAACACCAACTGAACACACACAGAGACACACACACATATATATCCAGTGTTCAGAGAACATTTATGTGAATAAGGACCACTGTGCTTATTATGTTTCTTCTCAATCCAACAAATCTGTCTGTGCACATTTTACAGAAAAACTGAATTCTTACTGTTGGCTGGGTGCCTCATAAACTACTCCTGGATGCCTCTTCTCATGTAGACATGAGCAGTTCATTTTGTTGAGAAAAAGGTAAAGTAAATAATTATTTCTAAGGATCTGGACAGCTGTACTGTAAATTTGTACATATATGTTATGTCAAAATAAGGATGTTCAATTGGTTAACGTAGATTTCTCTTATTCTCTATGAGAGTTTAGTTTGGTTCAGTTTTACAATAATTTCAGAATGTGTTGTGCATTTCTCCAAATATCCATATTCATCTGAGTTTTTTAGGAAATGTTTTTGCCCAATATAAAGCATTTTTCATCTTTTTTATTTGCTGGTGTTTTTGTTCACATATTTTCCAGCCCACTATACACATTACTGCACAGAGTTTTTAAATGACAAAATCCCATTGCCAAGTTTATAGAAGTTGTGGATTTAGAAGGATTATTGAGTTTTGGCTCATCCATTAATTCTAAAGTGCAAAATTACTGTGATCCAAGCATATTTTTCCCCATTAATAAATGATCGAATCATCTTCAAAGTTTATAGTGTAGTAACTGTTGTCAGTACAAATTGTCATAATAAAATAATCTATTTTGTCATATTGTATGTGTCAGTCTTGACAATCTGTTCTTTCTTAACTTTTCTGGAATGCTTTGTTTATACGATGCAAGCTTCCTTGTGGCCCTAACCTCCCAGATTTCTCCAAGCTTCACTAGGCCTGTGGTATTTTAACATAGCTCTATAAGGATAATAATTTTCTATCAAGAATTAGCAACCTAAGTATTGAAGTTTCCTGCACATCCTAGCTGGGGAGCTCAGAGTATTAAAAACACCGCATTCCTTTTCTCAGGCAATGATCCTTCTAAATTAATCAGGATCTGAACATAATAAGGTTGCCTTCCATATACAATAAACACAGGATACAAATCGCAGCCATCTGATTATATTGCTGACCTACTGATACCTTTACTTCCCACATCCATCTTTCTACAATTATTCCTATACATGTGTTGCAGATTGCATACTAATCTAACGAGATGTGAAAATTCTAAGGTTCATGAGGTATAAACGCAATCTACCCTTGTTAGCTCCCATTCATTTTATTGGTGTTTACTGAAAAAGAACTTCCCTGTAGATTCTGCTGGAGATGTTAACAATGTTTATAGGCATTTGCCAGATTCATGAAAGAGATTGAATCCAGGACTTAAGCTTATTTCCTCTTATCGTTTTTGTGCTTGTTGCAATAGTTTATCTTTAGAATTTTTCCTTGTTTATAAGGGGGGTGCATGTGAAGTCTCCTTTCAGACTATGAACTCATTTACATTAATCACTGCCCCTGTTGTGTCTCTGTCATCTGTGTGCCACAGTACTTCATTAACTTCTAACTTCATTACAGACTAGGTTAAAAAGGAAAACGTGCCAACCGCAGCAGCATATTTATTCAAATATGTGACCTTCATGCTTTATGATTTATTAGAGTAATATAGTCAGGGGCAATATCATCTAAACATAACATTTATCAAGCAGATCTGCTCAGTAACTAGAGGTGATCATAAAGAAATTGAATCCCCATTGTTCATGTTTGGGTGGAAGGAGACTAGTTCTTATATGTTACTGATGAAAATTTGGATGGTGAGTTCATTTATTTATTTTGACAAATGGTTGATATACCAACCATTAGATTTCTGATCTTTCTTTCTTTCTTTCTTTCTTTCTTTCTTTCTTTCTTTCTTTCTTTCTTTCTTTCTTTCTTTCTTTCTTTCTTTCATATTTAGATTAACCTAAAATGAAGACAAAATCAAGTTAAGTTTACAAAAACAGTTACAACTTCTGGGCAAATAAAAAGAGTTTAGAAAGAGTGACCAGCTGAGAAATAGTTGATAGTTGTTAATTATTCTCCTCATCTTACTAAACTTATAGACTATCCAATGAAACTGAGTGGCAGTTCAGGAACATCAAGAGAAAAAACATGCTGCTTACCAAAGTGTCATTTTACTGTTTGGTCATTACCAGTAGCATTTTAAAAGTGTCTGCACAACTTTTTAAAAACAGCATGTCCTGTACTTTCTTACTGCTAGCTTATGCCATGACTGTTAAAAAGAGCTAGTTTGATGTAGTGATTATGGCATCAGTCTACAAAACAGGAGACCGTGACTTCTAGTCCTACCTTAGGCAAAAAGCCAGATGGGTGTCTTGGGGCCAGTCACTTTCTCTCAAGATTTTTCTCTGAAAAATCTAGCAAAGGAAACTGAAGGGACTTGTCCTGGCAGACTCTGAGAATTAGGCACAATTGAACAGACGGAAAAAAAATAAAAATGACCCTCCAGTAAAACTTTGAATAAGAAGTAGTGATGCTAAACAGTTGGATATGATAGTGAATTTACTATATCTCATGACTTTTCTGCAGTTTGGTTCCTAAGCTAAGGAGATTTCATATTCAGTCCTATATTCTTCTACTCTCCTAACCTGCTTTTATTCTTTACTACTCAAATGAGTGAAATTTGTTATTAGCATCATTTTTTGTGAATTGCATTTAAATCTACATTTAATGAATGGGAACTCTCCCAATTAATATTCTGCTTGTCAGGCTGGTGGCAGATTCAGAGAGGAGATACAAACTGTGGAGCAATATTGATAACATTCCAGCCAGTTCTACAAGCTATGAAATAATCAGAATGGTCACTTTGTAATGAAAATACAGGGATATATGTAAACATGGCTATAATTGCACTTTGTAGGGAAGATTGCCAGCCCACATTTTTCTTCCCAGCAATCTCTTATTTGGCCCCTTGTTCCTTTTCTCTTTATGTGTGCAACATTTGTTCCTGCTTTTTTTTATCCTTCACTGACATTTAAGGTTATTTTAGGCAAACAGCAAAGAACTGAGGATAAAGATTCATGTCATGGCTGCTAAAGTCCTAAAGACATTGACTTGGAACTAGAACAGTGCCTAAAGAATTCCACTGGAAAGGGTTATGAACATGAATGAAGATTTTTAAAGTTTTTTATATTTTGCTAAAAAGCCCCTCAGTGAGGCACCACCTTGCTGTGGTTGGGGGGCTTGTGCACTCTGAAGAAGAGAGCTCTGCCAGAGGTTCAACCATACTGGACAGGTCTCATCAGAGGAGCCAGACAAAGAGTGTCTCCCACCTATAAAAATATGAGAAGTAAATTACAGAAATCCATACCGGCTTGGTCATCGCCTGGGTTAACAAGGACCGCGCTAGATGTTATTGGGGATCCTAGACATCTAGTGGAATATATTAACTTGTAAAGTTAAATCCTGTTTTTGCTTGCACGAAAGTAATTCCTATACTGTATACTTTTGAGAACACTCCTAACTATATAAATAAATTCGGGATTGCTGTCCTAAATACAGGTTTCTCTTGAAGTTAATCTACATTAAAGTCATCACTCATGTCTTTTACCAGATTTTCCTGATATTAGTAAAGCAGATTTTCCTGATATTAGTAAAGGGAGAGAAACTATATGAGAGATGACATTGCTATTCTATTGTACAATCTGATTGAGAAAATATCTAATGTTACCTAGATTGTCAATTATTCATCAGCTCAAAAGCCAAGATCAATTACCCGGCTTGATTCTCTTATTCATTAAGGAGATTGAACAGCCTAATTTAACAAAGCACAGGAAAGTTGCTAAGTTACAGAGACTACCTGGCCAAGCTCCCTGCAAGTGATAAAACTTCCTAGTCTGATAGAGAAAAAAATATATGGAAAACGTTCAGGTCTGTGTTCTGAGAAAATTTATGAAAATCTACAGCCAGCTAATACAGATTATCATTCAACTGGAGTACCATTCTTGATAAAATGGGCAGGAAAAATCAGGAAAAAAATACAATCATTAGATATATTGAACCATTGTTTAGAACATCAAAGGGATGCCAAATAACGGATATCCATAAATTATATAACACTTTTCCAAGTGCTTATTCAAACCCACCTCACCTGACATGGCAGATGGTCTGTAAATGTGATTGTCCAGTGGTGTAGCTAGACAATCTATGGCCAAAACGACTCTTCTTAAATACCACTTTGGGACAGTCAGTAAGATTTCCCAGAAAGAAAACTCCCAATTTCTTCATAATTGCTTAATTCTCTGTAAGAATAGGTAATTGGATTTGGTTTGATTCCTACTTCTGATGCCAGAGTTAATTGTAAACCAAATGCCCTATTCATGGATATGCATGATAGGATAAAAGTATCTATGTGTACTGCATGGCAGAAGTACAAAAAGGAGCACAGTTATGCTGCAATGACACAATGTGTGCTTCTTTTAATTCAGGCTGATGTCCATATAAATTGTCTAGTCTATTTTTACCTAGCAACAATCTGTTTAGATCCTCTCAATTGTTTTATACTAAAACCCTCATCAAATCCAGCCAGCAAAGTCAACAGTCAAGGACAATGGGAAGTAGTTCAGCAATTTCTAGAAACCCATCATGTGCCTTCTTTGTAGTGTTTGTAATATGTATTACTTCCATAGCTATTTCATACTTTCCTATTACATTGTATATAAGCCATAGTTTTTGATAAAACTCCTCTCCCAATTGTATAATAAAGCAGTAAGTGAAAAGATGGTCATTAGATGTTTGCTGTCATGTTTGTTGCATCCTCTACATAATAAGCATACCACATATGCAATATAATAAGACTATTTTTAAAGAGGAGTATTGAGGAGCATCCATTATTTATAGAAGTAATGACTAAACTTCCTTTAGTCATGCTCAAGTCTTGGTGATTAATGTTGGTGTTTTAGCAACAATACCAAAGTGAGTTGACATTCTTTTTTTCTGGGACATTTTTTTCTGTTTCTCAGTCTTGTTAAAAACTGTGGGATTTCCTGGTGATCTCCCATCTAAATACTAATCAGGTTTGTTTCTGTTAGCTTTTTAAATATCTGCCACAATTGGTTAGGTGCTACTAACTGCTATGGCATTATTTATTCACAACCTGCTAGTTTTTATTGTATCAGTAAAACCAATTGTGTACAATATTTCAAAGGCATTATTGGAAATATGAAGTATTTAATCACAGTCTTGTATTTACTAGCAGTTTGAATAAGCAAAAATTTTTATTTATATATTAATAATTTATTTTCTTCTTAAAGCTTCAAATGTATCATTGAAAATGTGTGGATATTTTATATAGTTCTTTCCCTTGACCTAGGTCTGCTGATAGAGTTGTAGATAGGTAACACTGAATTTAATTATAAATTATAGTTCATATTCTTGTTAGGGACAAATGATGGTACTCTTTTCTAGTTTTCTGACTAGTATGTCTTAAGCCTTTTACAACAATATAAGAGTCTACTAGAGGTGTTCATTATAATAGGATCCAACAGGAATTAATTGAAATCAGTATTTTCTTAATGAATTGAAGATAAAGTGAGTTACGTTTTGTAAAAAAACACAAAACATTATTTATCTATGCAGTAAAATATTCCTTTGAATAGGTATTCAGGTTTTGGCTTTTTGGGCAGATTAAAAATCCAGGAGAGGGATAGAAAATAAAAGGCCTTCCAAATAACACTGCATTCCAATTCTCCTTCCTAACATGGCCAATGAAGGGATCTTGTTGTTAAAATGTAATGGCAAAACAAAAAACAGGCAGTGAAATAGAGGATCTCTCTCTCTCTTTCTGTCTGGAGGCTGAGTCATGGCAACTGGACTTCTTTTCTTGTTGGTTAGAAACATTTCACTGCTTATCCAAGCAGCTTCTT
>JANHZU010009568.1:391648-402939 GCA_032468055.1 Acrochordus granulatus | reverse complement strand
TCCTTTCCTTTCCTTTCCTTTCCTTTCCTTTCCTTTCCTTTCCTTTCCTTTCCTTTCCTTTCCTTTCCTTTCCTCTCTTTCTTTCTGCACAAAACTCCTTATATTTTTCCAGTGATCATGCACATTCTCCCTTATGCATAAGGACAATTTTGCATGCCTCCTTGGTTTGAAAAATCACAATAAAAATAATTGTTTAAACATCTGATGTTTCCTGATATGGAAAAACTTTATGAGACTGAAAGTCTCACTATCAAGAGACAATGGGTGTTAATGAAGGAATGGAAAGGAGGCTATTTATTATAGAAATGAGCATTAACTAGATATGGAAAATGTGAAAGAGAATTTACTAATTTTAGTTTTAATCATAATGAAGGTAATAGATACAAAGCAAAATGTTTATATATAATCACAAACAAGCTTGATTCTATTTTCCCAAAGATACGTACTGAAGGTAAATTCATAATTTCAGCCACAGGTGTATACTTGTAGTATTAAATAGTACAGGATGAACTATTCTCAGCATTGGATTAAACTCAGTTGAAACTACTGGATAACAGCAGGCCATCCAATCTTCTTCTGATTAACAGTGCGTTACATTGTGTGGCTGTAAAGTTAACATTTCCAAACTGTTAGGAAAGCAGTAAAGATTTGGCTGCAGAAAAAGAAATGCAGTTTGATGTCTGAATCAAAACACCATTAGATGATATGCATAAATGATAATAAATTAGAAGCTATATGATTGATTTTAAGGGAGGGTGGACTGGAGGGATTTTTAGATTTGAAGGGTTGACCTGAATATACTTCTCTTATGTGAGTGTTTGTCAGAGCTGTGTAAAGGTTCGGAAGAATATTTATATTCAAAGGACATTCAATTGAAACCACTTTAAATTAGAATCTTTGAATCAAATTTCTGAGATGAATCACTTCCAAAATGTTGAACACGATTCAGAGACTCAATGGACTTTGTTATGCTATTTTCAGCACATGCTGCCTCCAAAATGAAGAAACTGCTGGCATTTTTATTAAAATGTATGGTTAAATCTTTGTCATCATTATGTATATGCATCATGACGTCTGATGGAAATATGTAAGTCAAAGCCTTTGTGTAATTTGTCTTCCTTAGAGAGGATTGATCATATGAATGGCTATAATATATTTACCACACTAAATACTTACCAACCTAAGATAGGTTAAGTTAAAAAACCTCTTAGAAGAATGACAGTATAAATAAATATTAAGTTCCACTATATTAACAATCTGAAAAACAAGGTAATAACAACGGATTATATTCACTGTACCAGATTGAAATTAGAAATTAATGAAAGTTGAAATGTTTGCAATCGAACTTTACAAATCAAGATATTCACGTTAATTACTGCACTGCTGCTTAAGTTTTTATCTGCATGTCTGTTTCATAGTCTTTATATTTTCTGTGTAAACAAGTAGGCCAGAAATGAGCTTGCTTATTGTGGAGTGGGCCCAAGTCATTTGTGTCTGCTTTAGGTTTTATGAAAGTGAAGTTTCAAATTGGCAGTTTTAAAAAAATTGAATGGGAGAAGTCCCATGCAAGTAGTATAGGGGAATTGTGTCAGTTGATGACACTAGGAGGCCAGTTAATTCAGAGCTCAGTGCTGAGAATGTAAAAAGCTTGCCAATTTGAGATTATTCTGCTAGGAAAAGGCCTACCCAGTTTTGTGTAGTGGTTAAAGTGCTGGCCTAGATATGTATGTATGTATGTGTACATGTATTTTTGTATGTACTGTATGTGTACACACACACAAACATATAGAAGTGGGATATTAATTTAGAAAAACAAACAAAAAATTGGTGGTTCGAGGCAGTAGGATGTGAGACAGAGGTAAAATCATAATTGAAAATAGCAGAGGCTAGCACCAAAAGGAAATCCAACAAGAAGTCTTTGAAACTAGTGCTTAATCCTGAAAATTAAAAGCAGCGGTAGAGCCTGCGATAGAATAAATATTTAAGAAGTCTTGAATATGGGGGCCATGTGGGGTGAAATTTAGGTAAATCTGATATAAGAGGAATGATTTTGCAAGTTTATCCAGCTAATGAAGATGCACTAACTGAGAATGAAATAAGCATATTTAACCTAAGTTCTGTATTTTTATTTTGCAAACAATCCATTTATTAAACACAATTTGATTCAACTTGTAACACAGTAATGATGTCAATCCCATTCTATACCACAGAAATCAAGATACAAAGAATTTATTTTCATGTCATTATTTAACTTTTTAAAAATGTTGAGAGGTCATTTATTTTTATAGTCTGCCTTCATTAAGGAGCTTAAGGCAAGATACATAGCAATCCCTCCTCTTATTTTTTGCCACAACAATAACCTTGTGAGATTGGTTAGGCTATGAGATTGAGTGGCTCAAATTCACCTAGTGAGCTGAGAATAAATTAGAACCTATGTCTCTTGCTCCTAGTCCAACGCATTGACCACTACACATGCAAAGGTAAGGATTTTGGTGGAAATATGCAAGAACCGTTACAAAGGCAAAAGGTGTTGAAACATTATTTTTGGTCCAGGGCAATGACATAATGGAAGCAGCTCAGGCAGACACTACCCTAATCCACTAGTGTGTGCAAAGGAGGTACAATACAATAGACTTCCAAGATTCTGTTATTACAGCCAGTCTCAATAAAAGTAGGTTTAGCCTTCTGTGGAACTGATTTTCTGATCTGGCTTACCTAGTGGGCTGACAACACCATATTGGCTCTTACTCTTAATTTCCTAAATCTATCTGAAAACCTAGTTCTCAAACAAGATGAGAGGAATTTCTGTAGCCAAACAGAAAAAGCCTAAAATTTCAGTTTTGTTTTTAAAAGGATACTGTGGACCAAATTTGTATAAATATTATTTAAAAAAGTCAATACGTAGAGAGCTTCCTTATGTGTTTTTATGAATAATCTTTATGTTCACGTTGATGCTTTGTTTTAAAATAAATTTAAATATTAATCCAACAAAATTAATGCAAATATATATATTCAGCAACTTATAAACAGGAATGCAGTCATAGAAATGAATATGAAAATAATAAAGGCACAGAAAATCCATATTGCAATCTTCTTTTTTCAATTATTTATGCATTTTCTCCAATGTGACGATTGATGCTAAAAAGGCCTACTAAAGTTGTCATTGACCAAAGACAAATTTAAATAGAAGAGAACAACTGGAAAAGCTGTTTCCTCCCCCACCCACACACAGACTATTCTGGTGTATAACATTTTCAGTGTTAGAAGGTAAGCATGCAAATGTGTTTTATTTATTAAGATGGGCCAGCTCTAAATATGTTTCTTTCCACACCTTGACATTCTATCTGCTTGGAGTAACAGAGCACTCTAATCCTAGGTATTCCACAGAGGGCAAATTTGTGCTGTCCATTATTATGCTACCGCCATTTGGTACCTTTCTGATATATCACATTCTATGTAACAGTTATTGGTGCTGTTCAGCACTTTGTATGCATTCTCTGAGGGGTACTGCAGAATGTGAGTATAGCATGTCTGTGATGCTTTAAAACAGCCATATCTGTTCTTGAGAAAGGTGTGATGCTTAACGTGTTGCACGCAGAAATTAGCTTCGACCTACCACATACTCCAAACCATATTTGAAGACTGAAGTCAAAGAGTTGCACAATCCTAGTAATTATATGCTAAATTATCTGGAATTTTATATAACTTTTATGTTGCTTTATAATATTATTCTTTCTGCACTCACGTGTTTTCATGAAAATGACTTGATTGCTGAGTAATAAATTAAAAGATGATAAATATGCATTAATAACGTATAATGGTAGATTAGACATTTGTATCTTAACTTTTAGATATTTCACACTTTGCTTGTACTTATAGTATCATAAGATATTATTTATGTTGGCAAAGCCTTATTAAAATTATGTTAAATAATTGATTCATGTATACTTCATAATTTTTTTTAAAGTGGCACCTATGTGAGTGACTTGATAAGACAACTATTTGGCATTTAAAACTGTTACAGAAGAGAAACATCAGAAAAAGAAAGGCTCATTAGTGCACTAAGATATACCATAACATAGTAACAAGCTGAGGAGGGGAAGCAGTAAACAGACATAAAAGAAAAAAAATAACTTTGAAATTGTGTACTGATTAATATGCTCAAGTAGTTTCCAGTGCTTGTTACAAAAAAAGTTAATTAAAGAGTTTACATTTTATCATGCACAGTAAAGAACTCCTGACAGGCATTGTTATAATATGAAATGCTTCAGTTTCCAATAGAGTTTAATTTAGAGCATCGACAAAGGGAAGAGATGGAAAATAAAACAATTGAAATGTTGCAAACAATCTAACTTAAACTCAAGGGAAACCTTTAAGAGAATTATACTGTGCAAAGCAAACTCCCTGGTACCAAGGGAATAATATTTTTTTTCTATTTTTTTTCCAGGTTGAAATGTTTATAGGATAGAGTTTATATCCTGGATAAGTAATTGGCTAGCATATTGGAGAGCTGATAATGTAAATGAAAGAATTTCCAGATATGCTTGTACAATATGGTGACCTATGTAGTAGGAATAAAAATCAATACCTGCCCAAGATGTTGTCAATCATTTTTAAGAACTTGGCTCTGATCCAATTGGATTTTATTTATATAATCCTCAAATAAGCACAGATCACATGATCTGCTGTCCATCAGGGAGAGAGAGACAGATGAAACTCATCCTTTTAGGTTCCTGAAGAATTGATTGGCCTACTTGGAGTTTATTTGAGATGGTGACACTGTTATTCACATCCTTGGAATATGGACTGTGGAAAGAAGTTTAACATGAATTTGTCCCCACATTTGATAAGATTATATGTAAGATGGATATTGTTTTATGTAATAACTCTTTTATGGCAACATATAAGCATTTATGTATAATATCCATATCATATATTACATTAAGCGTTAAGTGGAAAATATCTGCTCCTTCCACTCTCATAAGAACAATATTTAAGTGTAGCCCCTACACTTTAATAGAGACTGTCCAAACTAGACCTGTATCACTGTAATGAATAGTGATTGAAAAATGATAGGCAGGCATACAAGCACATCTTTGCATTTGGTCCATTTTCACATTTGTTACAAATCCCTTTTTGAATAATGATAGTATAAATTGAGATTTGAAGAAGCTCATTAATTTATCTTTGAAATACTTCTACCAAAGTCAGTTCCATGGTGGAAAGCGCCTGCTAATCTTTTAGGAAGAACCTTATAATTGATATACTATAATAGTTAGCTGAATATAAGAAAATGTTTCAACTTAAATTATATCTCCACTATTGAGCTACCTGATTGGCCTTGAACAACTTGCCATTCAATTTTTACAGACTTGTGAAGATAAAGTACGATATTTACTTTATATTCTGCATTGATTTAATTCTGCATTCTTTAATTCTTACATAAGAAGACATTGTTCTGGATAACCAAGAGTTCTTTGTCTCCTAATGTAGGATGCTTTTAAGGTTTCTTCTTCTATCTCTCTATCTGTCCATCTGTCCCTATGTTTAACTGTAGTTTGGCTTCCAGCCAGCATTAATTTTACATTACTCTGTTTGTTTTTTTATTTCAAGAAATGTTCCTACAGTATTTATTCCTGACTTGTTTAACTACATGATCAAGCTTATTTATGTGTGTGTGCATGTATATGTATATATATGCATGTATACACACATACACACACATACAATAGTATTTATCACTGGCTTAGAAGATTGACACATAATAATTTACTGGAGGCTTTGTTTACAGATATTTATCAAGAACACTGCTAGGGCTTTTAAAGCTAAGTTCCCTAATCTTAAAATTAAAAGAAAAAAATCCTTTAAGATCTTACTATCTCAAGGCAGAGTGTTTGCTTCCTCCACCCCCCAGGTGATGCACTAGCAGCTTTCACACTGATACACATGATTGAGCTGCCTATGGGCAACCAGACTTCCATTGCTTTATAATTCAATATGTTTAAAAAGTAATGTTATGATTGTGAGGGAGGGAGGGATCATTAAACAGGTGAAAATATTGGTCTGAAATCAGGAAAAAACAGCAACATCATGCAAGTGAAAATCTATTTGTTCCCTTTTGAATGTTTTAATTTTTGCATATTTGTTACTAAATGCAATCCATTTCATGGATTGTTACTTATTAACACTAGAGTTTTATGTTTACTTCATTAACAATCAACATCCAATTTGCCACTGTTAAAAAATTAATTGAATTAGATGCAACAACTGGTTGTACTATCTTTAGCAGCTATAACTGTAACAAAGCACTGCTTATACCTGGTTCTGGTGTTTCACTATTCATCCCTCCGTAGCAAAATGTTTCAACTCAGTAACATATGAGACTTTTCTAACATTAATAGTTCACTTCTGATCATGTCACAACATGTCTGTGGGGTTTCTCCTTCATCTATTATATTGTAGATTTGCTTAGGTTTAGATCCTTGTTTTCCTTCATGATCCATTGCACTGCAGCTTCAGCTGATGGCTAAATAGCCTAATATTTTCCTATAGAAGTATTTGATACAAAACAAAAATCATGTTTCCGTCAGTTATATCAAACTATGCAGGTCCTGAGGTGACAAAGCATTGTCAAACATGGCACTATCATATCAATCTTAGTCCATTCTCTAATGAACAGTATATAAGGTTTTTCTTATAGAATGCATAGTCACATGGTTTCTAGGATATGTTGGTGCTACAGTATATTGGACTTTATTAACACTTGAGTTGAGCTTGGAACCTTAGTGTACACTGATCTTAAGATGGTCTTAAGTCTGCAACTGTGAGTTTCTCCAGCTTGTAGTCTGCTTCCTCCATGAGTTGCAGCTTTAAAGGAAACCATGTTGCAGTAGTCCAATTGTGTAATGATAAGGGAATGGGTTACTATTGCCAAGCTTCCCTGGCTCTAGTATAGATCTCTAGTATTTAATTTGTATATCTTTTATGGATATATTAAGAACATATTTTGATTTGTCACATTTCTTTTTCAATTTATTCAAGTCAGTATTATTAATGATGTAGTAAAATACTTAGCCCAGCATTTTTTTTACTGTCATAAGCAGACTAGGGAATTGAGTATCCTTCTTAAAGATTATGTATTTTGAAAAAATCAAGACAATGAAAAGTTTCAGAGTTTTCAGGTGAATTATGCCTATATTTCAATGTTATAGATTTTATCCCCCACCCACCCTTTGTCTTTATAACTTAAAAAAATAGCCAAGCCACCGCTTCAACTGTTGGCTTGGAAAACTCAGAAACACGGCCATCATTTCCCCCAAAAATGTGACATAGAATACCTCTGTGAATAATGCAACATTATTACCAAAGTATTCTTGTCTGCATTTTGAAAGAGATTGGCAGCCAAGCCATTAATTGCAACCAAGCTATCATTTAGAGTTTAAATGAAAAAAACAAGAATCTTCAACTCCACATTAAAGGGTAAATCCTACCCTGAATGACTGGGCTTACCCTTCTCTTTCCCCAAAGAAATTAATATTCTTGATGCCTTCATTTGTTTAGGAGAGAAATAATGCTATCAAGATAGGGCAATGTCATCTGTAGTTAAAAGGTACTCTTGCAATTTAAGGATGATCCTGTAGAAGAGGTCCTGGTCAATAATGTCAGAGAACTATAAAGAAAGAATAAAAAGAACCAATTATTTCAAAGAGATCTAGAGGCTTGTAAATCTTGTCAACTGGATTTTAATTTTTGATGGTAAGGTTAAGCTTTCAGCTTCATCGCAAAGCCTTTTTCAAAACCAAGTAAAAAATTAAAACTAGAAGAAAGAAAGGAGATCATAGATGTAAAATGGACTTAATACCATCCCCCATTGCTCTTCATTGCAGTTAGCAATGAAAAAGGCTTCACAATGAAGCTGAAAGCTTAACCTTACCATCAAAAATTAAACTCCAGTTGATAAGATTTACAAGCCTCCAGATTTGTTTTATTATTTGGATGACTGAGGATTCTTTCTGCATGATTTCAAAGAGAGTTTTTTGAGAACATGAGAAATGCAGTGTGCATATTCAAGTCTAGGCTTAATATAAATCAGAGACTGATTAATATATACGATCCCATAAAGGCCTTCAGTATTGTCATTTTCTATATTAATATCTGAGGAAATGTTATCATATTTATTTGCAGAAATTATTCCTTGACTAATCAAATCCTATCATATACTTTCTTGTACTTTCACATGGTTCAAGAAAATATCTTGTTGAAAACGTAAAAGGAATGTGCAGATTTTACAATTCCACAACACATAATTCACAGACAGACAATTAGATACACAGGCAACAGCCATCCATAGGCACATAGTAATTAACCATATTTACACACCATTAAAAAGTGTTCAGAATTCAAATCCTGTCCAACAGCCAACACTCAAATAAGCAGGGATTAACACCAGACAAACAATATCCTAATCAAGGAACTACTGAGGATAAAACTACACACCCAGTATATAAACAGGCAGCAAACCACATACTCACTAGCACTGATGATGTTTACTTATTTGGATAATGAAACTCTGTAAACAACCAAGCTCAGAGAGCATCAGGGCTTCCATAATACATACTTATATACAGAGTCAGACAGATAGACAGACAGACAGACAGAGGGAGGACTTATTTCTACAGCTGAACTATATAAGTAAAATAAATAATAGAAACATGAAATGGTAATTACTGGAATGAGAATCCTTCTCATATTTGACTCAAACAGTATTTATAAAATGGGCACAATTGACCTGTCATCCAAAGTTGATAACTGGCACTCCTTGCCTTTGTTTCTATGTATGAAATCAGATCAGATTCCAAAAGCATTCTTAAATTGGCTTAAATCAGAAGCACATTTAAAATAATTTAACTGGTTTTTGATGATGCTATTGTTGCTGATGTGTTGCTTATCTGTAATATTTATGTCTGATTATAAGATATTTAACCAAATTTCCAGGCAATATATTCTTAGTCTCTCTCTCTCTCTTTCTTACATAGAGATCTTCAGTATTTTCATTTTACACACATCACATTGCTTTAATAACTGAAAACAAAAATTGGAAAATAGTGAAGACCCTCTAATATTTAACATGTTGTAGCTATAATTTTTGAACCAATTTTCATAGCTGGCTGTTCCTTACAATTATTCTAGAAACAGAGTCAGAATTATGCCCACAGAAGATGAGAAAATATATAGTTCAAGGTCTGTAGAAAAGACTGCTATAAAGTTCCTTTTCATTTTAAAATCCCTGCATATTTTGAGTTCCTTATAATTTCCCACTGCTTAGTACCACTGCTGGTGACATTTGCCTTCTTATAAGAAGCAAATCCCCTTTTCCCCAGTGAACACTAAACTTCTGAAAAGAAACCTGGAGAATGTTTGTCCAGAAAAGTTACATTTAGGAGAGACAGAGTCTTTGTGTCCTGTGTTTGTTAGTACCAGAATAAAATGTTCCCGGAAAAGTCCTATTTATGAATTAAGATTATAAAACTAAAACTTTCAGTAGACTTACAGGAAATAGACCCATGATCTCTTTCTGCACATCACAATCTGAGGAAGGGGAATCCTAGCAGATATGCTGAAGAGAAGTAGGATTAGGCATTTCTCACCTGTCCACAAGATATTCTATCTCCCATAACTTTGGAGCTTTTATCCCAAATATCACATTATGTCCATTATAGTTCTACTGTTCTATCACATCATTAAATATTACCCAATCAATCTAAAGTTTGGCATCCACCCAAAAAACATAAATCTACTGAAAATTGATTTTCACCATACTTATGGAAGTATGCATTTTGCATTACATGAATGTCGTACAGTCAGCTCTATGTTTACATAGAAGAACATTTGTCTTATTCAGCTATTCTGACATTCTATACTTAGAATAGAAATAGTGATACATAATCCCACCATTCCTATCTGTCATATACCTGGGGTGGTGAAAGAGAAAGTATTGTTTCTAGTAGCCCTGGACCCAACAATCTTAGATAGCTACTGTCCCACCTCCAGCCAACATTTTTAAGAAAGATTGCTAAGGTGGTTGGATGGCAGTTGCAGATTGTCTAGATCTATTTCAGATTGGTTTCAGCCCAGGATTCAGTACTGAGACAGACTTGGTTGTACTTGTTGATGACTATGGTAAGCCAGGATAGAGCTGATGCATCCTTCCTTGTGTTCATCTTTGATCTTTTAATCTTTCAGTGCTTTCAATACTGTCAACAGTGGTGTCCTTCTGGATCAGCTCTAAGGATTGAGAGCTGGTGGCTCCATTTTATGGCAGTTCTTTTTTGTGTGTGTTAATCAGTGTTACGGGATTATGGGGAGAGGTCACACACTTCATTGTGGGGTGCCACAGGGCTTGATACTCTCTTCTCTCTTGCTCAACATCTGCATGAAATGCTGGGTGAGGTCATACCACAGGCAAGTTGTATGGTATACTGATGTATTATACTCACAATACAATTATATTAGTGAACGTCATGCCAGCTGGGTGAGGCTGTCAAAGTTCCATTCCAATGCTTGGAAGCTAGGTAGGCTTGTATGGAAAATAATAATTTGAACTCAATCCTACTAAGGCCAAGGGCTATGTGAATTAGGGTCACACAGATTTGAGAATATTCCATCTTTAATATTAGATGACATTGCACCTGTCCATTCAAGAGTGTTGCACAATCTGGGAGTCTTCCTAGACTCAGAGCCCCATGCTCAAAGTGCAGCTGCAGCTGTGGTCAGGAAGGCTTTTGTACAACTTCATCTGATATGCCAATTGCACTGTTTTGTGCATTGAGACACTGCTCTGTGGTCCTTCAATTAAACAGTGTCATCTAATGGTCCCATAATATCCATGTAGCTTCCTTTCTGATCACATGCTGGAAAGACCTGTATGTTCTCCCAGAAAGCATGATTTTAAAAAAATAAACAGCTATATAATGAAGATACTTTGAATGTGTCAATGAAGATTCTTAGTCATCCAGGTAGAATTGTCTGGAGGTTGAGTCATGGCAACTGGACTTCTTTTCTTTTGGTTCAATTAAAAAAGAAGATTAAGACCACTTCAGGATTCACCAGGGAGATCACATTAATGACCCACTTGGGGATAAGTAAGTGATTTAGGAGTTGAACATCTACATCCCAAAGACTCTCTTCACATCTCCTATTGTCTATCTAACGAGCCTAATCTGGTTAAGTGAGAATACAGGCACCCTGAAAGACATATGGGATTTCCCAACCAACCTTTTTCTCAGATTGAA
>JANHZU010009568.1:255629-267296 GCA_032468055.1 Acrochordus granulatus | reverse complement strand
GGCAGAGGATGAGATGGATAGATAGCATAGTCAGTGTGATGGGTGTGAGCTTGGGAGGACTCCGGGAGGCAGTGCAAAGACAGGGGGGCCCGGCGTAATGCAGTCCATGGGGGTCACGAAGATTTGGACAAGACTGCGTCACTGAACAACAACAAGAGTAAATCCACACACTCCATATGTTTAGCTGCTCCTGTTTTGTGTTCATGCTGGTTTGATTCTAAACTGACTTAAGAAAAATCCTTTCCAGACTTCGGCAACAGCTTGCTCGGATTTGTCCTATTCCATTGGACAGTTCTCCTGCTGCTATGCCTTTCCATATTTGTTGTTCTGGAAAGTAATAGGAATCATTTTCCATCTAATATATATGTCTTCCTGAATGTATGGACTTTAACGTGTGTGTGTAAATAAACATACATGTACACATGCAAAATTAGTCTTGTATATGTAAATTTAAAGCATTAAAAAAAATTAAAAATCCTTTTTTTCGCTCTGTTTCAGTCCAGTAACTTCGATACTTCCCTATAGTAATGCTGAAGTAGCAAAGTGGCTGTGATCTTGATCTAACATTTAGAAAATTGCAGGCTGTAAATCTGTCAGAAATGTTTTTTAACTGCAATTTTTGTTTTCATGAATTAGCTTAAGAATTAGGATGAAATTTTTCTATTTGAGCAACTTGAAAAATTAAAAAAGTTTATTCACAAACATTTTAAGGAAAAAAAACTAAAGAGGAAAACTTGTTAGGTCAAGGGAAGAAATTTTTTTTTAAACATTCTTTCAGGTTTTGAACCAGCAGTCTTCTATATATTAGAACCTATCACAGTCATTGTGCTCTTTTAGCACTGCTATATGGATTATTTGAGAAACATAAATTCAGGATCCCCTTTATATGGATTAATAAATATATGTGTTTTTTTTTAATCTAGAACTTTAACATATACATTTCACAAGTGGCATTTTAGTTATACAAACATCATTGTCTATCATTTCTCACATTTATATTCCAAGTGTACTTTGGTGTTCTAAAAGACTTACTACAACTTAATATGTCAGAGATGGACTGACATAGTGAACTGTAATCTTTCCAATAGAAGAAAATAGGTAGTCTTTAAAGAGAACTGTAGTCTTTAAAAGTGCTATGTACTCCATCTGAGATAAATGTAAACTCTAAAGAACCAAAGCAGTAGATTCTGGATCTTACAAAGTAATTTAATTCAAAGCTATATAGACTTCAATTTCATGGGATTTTTTATATTAGAACCTTGAGATCCAACAAATAGACTCATCTGGAACACACACACACACATACACAGAGACAAAGAAACAGGGTAAATGTATAGTAGAGATTTTTAAATGCTGGAATAGAACAGGGTTAATTCTTTCCATAGCATAATTTACTGTTGGAAAGAGTCATTTTGTAACTACTTCTATTAAAAGGAAGTTTGACCTTTCCTGTAAATCACTCAGAGATCTATAAACTGATTTTTCTTCTGCCCACACCTGATCATCTACAACATTCTTTGCAAGAAATTCTACAACCAGCAGATTCACCAGGGAGTTGGCTAGTGATTTAGCAGTTCACTATAGTACTCTTTCTAGTACATTGTTATCATCTTTATATTGGAAAAGTATAAGGAAAATTGTTATCTAAAGGTAAAAAAGTCAACAATATGATTTAAAAACATTCCCCTGCATTGTTCAGGAGATTAGACTATATTGTCTTCATTTCCAATATAATCAGGGTATATCTAACTTTCTTTAAATGGTGTCTTTCATCCTAGCCCTTATTTGCAATGTATATATTCATGATGTCTTTATTCTGCCTAATTTCTTATCACTAACCTAGGATCTTCTCCAGTGACCACCAGAAGCAGATATGCAATACAGCTTTGTGCAGCAGTGCCACTTCTGAAATTAACTCAGTGTTTTTCAAACTTGGCAAATTTAAGCTGTATGAATTTTAAATCTCAGAATTCCCCAGCTATAGATTCATTTCTAGGAAAAGAAGACTTCAGCTAAATAATTTTACATGAAGAGAAGAGCTGGAAAGAGTAGGGATTTTTACCTTCCTTCCTAGAGTTATTTACAGGCAAATATTTGCCAAAGGAAACCTTATACACTTGTATGGACTATCCACAACATTTATCAGAATGCTATTAATCTGATTTCTAAATAGACCACAAAGCCTACTTCAATAGAGAAACTAACATGGTCAACCATGCTTCCTTGCATGGACTCCAAACTGACCTCCTAAATTTAGTTTGGAAGAATTTCAGAAAAGTTTCTAATTTTGGTTAAAAATGAATAGTAATGAAAAAAAGTTTTTATTTCTATTGTTTATTATTTAATGACAGTTCGTCGCTCAGTCAGCCAGACTGGATTTGGCATTGTTGTCCACCAATCCTTCCCAAGGATCTGGGATAGGAAGTTGCTGTTCTTTGATGTTGTTAAAAGTAGTGTTGCAGGATGTAAGCTTATGTGACAGTTCAACACCTTTTGTTCCAATAGTTTGCAGCTGCTGGTCTTGGCTGCTCAGCCAATAGTCCTGAATCCCATAGCTCATTTTTCACCAAATGTCCAGGAACTCCAACACCTAGTACAGTTCTTGTTGACCTGGGTGACAACCGAGCTGGTATGGGTTTCTGTGAATTATGCCTCACCATATTTTTTAAGGAAGAGACCCTCTTAGTCTGGCTCCTCTGAAGAGACCTGTCCAGTATGTTTGAAACTCTGTCATAGTTATCATCTTTCTCATAGCACACAAGCCTCACAAACATCTCAAGGTAGCGCCTCACTGAGGGTAATGACAGTATTAATATATTATCCAACAACAAATTTTGGGGGGAACTTACAATAATAATGTATGACAGTATTTTTTTTCTTGCTCAAAGTGCTCTAGAGATTTTCTGTGATTGAGGATGAACTGGAAGCTTGGCCTCCTTACTCTTTATCCTTTATCTTCACCACTACACTTCTCTGATATAGAGAAGACTAAAACTTGGTATATAAGAGGAGTGAATGATAAATAATGTAAATGACAAATGAAATGGAAGAAAGAAAAATAGATGTTTGTATGTCAGTGAAATTAAGAGAAAGGAGATGGATTAATTAGATCTGCATGAAAGTATTCTGATATTATGGAGTGGAATTAAATTTATTTATCAAAGTGAAAGTGTCATTTTAATTATGAATGAAAGGGCAAAAGTGTATATCAGAAAATATATTCTGTTTGTCATTTAACTTGTTGGGGGTGCATATGAAAGTAAGAATCCACAGGTTGGTGATTGTAGCATGTTCACCTCCAGTGAACGATCTTAATGGAATAATAGGAGATGAGTTTTCGAGGGGAAGAAGTACAATATTCTGGATGAATGTGATCCGGGGGATGAGGGTGGCAAATAATTCTATAAGCTTACATAATTGGGTACAAATGAAATGAGACAATATAAAATAAAAAGCATAGAATAATTTAAAGACTCAAGAAGAAATGAGAACAGTGACTATTTGATAAGTATCTGCTTAGAAAAAAAGGACTCAATTCCAATTTTAATGCTATTTAAATTTATTCTTGTCTACACATGTCAAAGCATGACTGATTGGATTTTTATGAAGAAAAAAATGAGATAATTAGAAAAAATACAAGGGATGTGAGAAATTATGAATGGAAGACATTTCTTTCTACTGTCAAAAGTAGATCTTGAGAAAAGCTGACATGGAAGAAAAGTGAAAAAGTTAAAGAAATGAGAGTAAAATAGTAATCCTGTATGGAGAAGATACATTAATCTCCAAAAGAATGAATGGAAAGTAGATGTAAAGACGGAGGCTATGGAAGCTGTTTCAAACTATGAAAATAAATGTTACAAAGTGTTACAGAAGTGTGTGGAATTCTGTTGGGAAAGTCAGAAAATAATGCATTGTGGAATGATGAAGTGAAAGAGGCTGTGGTTGACAAAATACTTATAAAAGAACAATTGCTACAAAATGAGAATGAAATATATCGTATTATAAGAATGTAGAGAAAAAGTGTGAAGAAAGCAAGAAATTGCTACAATTATAAGAGATAGAGAAAATTCAGAACATTTTCTGTAAGTGGTATAACTGGAGAAAAATTGAAATTAGTTAACAGCAATGGCTAAGAGAACAGTTGGCAGTTTTGGTGCTGCTTCCAACTGCCTAGCTCCCAAGGTGGGAAGAGTGCATGGGTGCATGTGCATGTGAGGCATGCCAGTGGAATTTGGGCTACTGCCGATGAATTTATTCCTATATTCTTCTCCAATCTGGTACCTCCAGGTGCTGGTTGGGAAGTTTTACTCATATTCCATCTGAAAAACATGTGAAATATTAAGACAGGCAATGAACTTGCATATGTACACTGCTGCCCTCACTGCCCCTGCCACTCTCAGAGCACATCACGGAGGAGGAGGTGGAGGGCAAGTGCCTGGATCTCTGCCTCCAGCAGCTAGCCAAGTAGGCCTCAACATTTCTTTCGTATCCTGATGACCCTCAAGATGGTGCCACAGATGGCAAGCCCAGTGAAGCAAGCTGTCACACTCTGTTGCAATTCCATAGTTCTCTGCAATTCTTTGTGGACTACATATTCCAGAAAAGAACTACTAGACACTGGAAGGCACACTTTACTGTTGAATATCTAACTTAATTTATTGTTATGTTATTATTTTATTTACTGTTGTCTTGGAAGTATGCTGAGAGCTGCTATACTTGAGTCAAATTCCTTGCATGTCTAACCATGCTTGACCAATAAAGTATCTGATACTGAAACTGAAAAATGTGCATGTAGTTGGATGATGGAGTGGCTCTGCAACTTGCTTAATGTGTCTGCATCTGTCCTTGAAGGGCTGAAAGAATGCTGATATTGTTCTTCTATAGGGAAAGCAAGCAAGACTGAATGTAACAATTGTGAGGGATTAATTTGTTTGTTTGTTTACTAAATTTTTATGCTGCCCATCGGACTGATACAACAACTTTGGGCAATATAAAACTGGAAGGTATTTCACAGAATGCTGCTTAAATGGGCATATGATGAGAGAATAAGCAACATTTGAGAAGTGTGATGTGGCTTTATGCCTGGCACGGGAGGGGGCATGCAGATTGTTGCTCTTCAGCAGGCCATAGAAAAATGAACAGATGTGACAAAGAAGGTTTATTGAACCTCTCCTGATTGAAAGAAGGTATATAATAAAAGAAACAGTCTTGAATTATGGGCTGTTTTGTGTGAACATGCTTACTGAATGTGATAAGAGCTATATATAAGGGAAGTAAAGCATATAGGAGAATAAATGGGATCCTTAGTGAATGGTTCAGTATTGAGCAGAGAATAAGATTAAGATGTGTAATGCCCCTCTAGTTGTTTAATGTATTTATACATAAATGTTTAAGAAATATTTGTGGTGTTGTTAGAGCTCTACTGGTTTGGAACATAAATATAAGTACACTTTTGTTGCAGAAGATGCCGTATTATTGGCAGAAAAACAATCATTTGCAACAACTGTTAGATACTTTCTCTGATGCAATAAAGTGTATAGATCTGGAAAGTAATATATCAAAGATCAAGGTAGGTGTCTTCATGAAGGAAATGGAGTAGTTAAATTTGTCTACCTTGACATAATGGGTGGGGAAATGATCAGAGTTTGGTAGAAGACAATTGGTAATTGGCATCATGCAGTTTATATTGCAAATAATTAATATTTGTTGGAAAAAAATAACAATGGCTGTTCATGTACAAAGGCTGCTTCTGCCTACTTTGTTACAGAAAAGTAAGAGTTGAGTATGTCAGGAGGGACAAAAAATAAGTTTCGTAAGTAAGAGATACGGTCAAGCATGTACAGGTCCTGAACTTAACACCAAAATGAGTGATCAGTATGAAAGATATATGATGATGTAGTGATTTGGTCATATGCAGATAATTCATAAGGATTAAATTGCAAAGCAAAGACATGAAAGATGAATGACTAGACTGGGATAAAGGAAAAGAACCAGAAATATGTGGTAGGGTAGGATTAAAAGAGAGAAGTGAAAAATTAAAATAACAGGAGGCAATGTGTGGTGGAAACAAGCATGTTTTGCAAGAATGGAAACGTATAAAGTGGCATCATGAATCATATTGGGATAAGCTACTTTTAGCTATGTTTTCTTTCCTTTTTCTTATTTCAGGCCTTCAATTTCTTTCTTGGTATTTCTTTATCTTTTTTTGGTGCAGCGGTTAATTATACTTACCTCAAAAGGGAATACTGTCATGGGTATACAGCACAGTGCAAAAGTCTTAGCCCACCACCCATCTTGTTTTAGCAAAGTTTAATGACCATCCATAATTATTTTCTGTCTCTCTTTTAAGATTCAAACAGAAAATATAGGAAATATATACACAAAATTTAAACAAACACAATTTTCAGAACGAAATGGCTTCTTTAGGCAATAGTCAGTATAAATAGTACTGAATACTTGCCACTTCAGCCTATGGAAGCTTTTATTTGTGCCTTTTTCTGTTTTTAAATATCGCATACACATTTCCTGTATTTTTTGGTTGTATGCTAATAAAGAGACTGAGACATAATTATAGGTGGTCATTTTACCCTTGCTAAAACAACAAATATAGTGGTGGCCTTAGACTTTTGCACAGAACTGTATATTAGGCAGCTAAAAACTATTTAATCCATGAATATCTTATTGCTGTTTATCTATACATATTTTATAGAACTGGTCTTACCTCACAAAGTAACTTTCATCCTGTCTCTAAAGTGATCATCTGAAATGTTTAGGCTGCCTTTATATTTTAAAATTCAAGTAATGTCCCCAAAGAATTTATCTTGATCGAACCAGAAACTTGCCACCTCCACAAATTACAATGAATTTCTTGCTTGGTTGCTCTTTCTCTCTCTCTCTCTCTCTCTGATTTTGAGTGGATTTTTGCCTCTTTCTCTCTCTCTCTGTGTGTGTGTGTGTGTGTGTGATTAGTTTGCCTTGCCGATGCAGCCTCCCAGATCAATGCCCCTCTGAAGCAACGTGTACAGGTGTAGCTCCCAGGAAGCTGCAGAGCACTGCGAGACTCATGTCTTACACATGACCAGGGAGAATGCCATTCACCCGGTCTGTCAGTCTGAGACAGCCAAGAGGAAAGAGATCAAAGCCTCCAGCGGAACTTTTTCTCTCCTGATTAAAGTCTTTAAGGTTTGAACTCCTAATGCTATTAAAGGGAACCAGGACACAGAGTGCACCACCGGCTCCAAAATTCTAATTTGGTTACAATCCTCACATCTTTTGGCCAATATAAGCCTTCCAAACATTTCTAGATGTGCCGTTTTCTCCAAGGCCTAGTTGGCTATTCCTTGGAAATTATGCAGAACTAATACTTTCAGAGATGCGTTTGTCTTCATATTTATTTAACTCATCGGCTCTGGAGAGATAATTTTGATTTTATTTTAATAGAACTCCAAGGCAGAGAGAGAGAGAGAGAGAGAGAGAATAAAACCACACAAAAAAACTGAAATTCTAGTATCTCCAGACATGAAAAGTCTCTTTATGTTACATTTGGTGTGTTTCCTTTCTTGTAGTGACCTCTGCATGGTGGTGTATAAATCTATTATTTCGGTCACTGGGGAATTCTTTTAAAGCTCTCTCTCTCTCTCTTTTGTCAGGAATAAGAGATCGTTCATCTTTAACTAGGCCACATATAAATTATGATTCTGCTGCAGTGTATATTTAATTAGAGTAATCTTACTTGAATTTAATTACCTAATGAATTATTTGTTTAAAAGGTAGAAAGGCTTGTTTGCCAAGTACAGTGCAACATGCAGATAATAACTTCTACCACAAGAATATTATTGTTCAAAAATATAATTTTATGGTTCCATATTTTTAACTCTTTGGTTACCTTTACTAGATGAGTCTTGCAGTTATTTAGGATTATTCTTTTTTTTAGTGTCTGTAATAGAGAGCTTCAAAAAAGAACTTCAGAACATTGCAAACACCAGGGTTGGAGTCCAATCATCCTTCTAGACCAGTGCATTTGATGTTAAATGGTTAGAGTCTAAGCCTACTTTTTCTTACCTTCTAACCATCAGGCGCATTTTATTTTTATGGTAGCCATATAGGTAGTCCTTGCTTAACAACCAGCTGCTTAGTAACCATTCAAAGGTTCAATGGGCTCCCCAAAAGGTACTTATGACCAAGTTGTGGAGTTCTGATGGCAGCACACATAGCTATGGTTATATGACTGCATATGAGGCACTTAGCAACCAGCTCAGTTTTACAGCTGGTTGTAGCATTCTGTAGTCATGTGACTGCGATTTTTGCTGGTTTCTGGCCTTTTCAGCCAGTTTCTAAATGGACTCACATTATGGTTTGTTTCTCATATTCTCATATTCACTTAATGACTGCCACAAAAAAGGTTATAAAATCAAGTTGGTTATGTGGGTACCTCAACTTAGGACCATTGTTCCAGGCTCCATTGTAAGTTGAGGACTATCTGTACTCCAACGTATCAGTCAGATACCAAACTGACAGCAGAGCTCAGGAATATCTTCAGTCAGAAAAGTGAGATTATAAACCAGGGGTTGTTCATCTCATTTACACGCATGTCCAAAGACAGATACGTAGATAAGCACAAGAAACACCAATTACTACAGATTATGTCTCTGTCGTAAGAGAGTACTGGTTCCTTTTCCACTACTAAAAGAGTTTGCAGTGCTGGAAGTGTACAAACATAACCTGAATTTTGATTCTTCAGGAACATTATATTTTGAAGATTCTGAAATATTCTCCGTTATTGAGCCCTTGGCCCTCCTCAATGCATATGAACCCAACAAGGTAGATCAGAAACAAATTCCATATATGGAGGTCAGGACTAGTTTTGTAGCAGTTTATAATAACAGGATATTGAAGTCTAACTTCATATGAACTAAGGAGGGCCCTGTCTGAGACATTTTCTCAAACTCGTTTCTTGGCCAGGGCAAAAGCCTTATCTTATCTGACCAGTCTTACCTGACTGTGTCTTGGTAACGGCTCTTCCTCCTGTCCTTCAAGGCCATTCTCCATTGCATCTACAAGTGCCAGTCTTCCAAGTCAACTGGACAAGAAACACACAGTAAGAACAAATTCTACTTGATTGTAGGGCGAGATTAAAAAAATCTCACACATCTGAGAGTGCACATTTCCCGCCATCTTTTTTTAATGCCTGATAAATTATTGCGGATCCCTTCTATGTTTCTTTCTCTGTAGGTTACTCAGTTGTAGGTTCCTCCCCATTTTATCTGGTTGTTCCCTAGGCAACAATCCCCCCCCAGCTCCCAAGGTCATTCTTGCATTCCATTACAACAATGCACCAGGGCTGAAACTGAAAGAGAACAACAAATAGACAAAATGACCTTCTGAATATGATGTCAGCATCCACTGGATATTTCACTGCTTATTCAATCTGATATTCCTGTTATTTATTTAAAATTCATCTCAGTATTTAATATTTGATTTCATTATCTGAACATCGGCTTGTAATGAAATTTCATACAGCTGCTGTCAATCTTTCTGGGCCTTTGGAATATTTGAAATTTTGAGAAAGTGTCATTAGCCTCTTTAACAAATAATTTTCTTACAAAATGCTAAATAATCTTTCCCTCGTTCTTGCTTCTCATTTTCTCTCTTTGGCTTTGGCCTGAGCCTCCTTGGCTTGAAACTGCTGCTTCTTGTTCTTTCTGCTTTCTGTCTCTTTCCTACATGGACTGCACCCACCTTTGATTTTTGTGCTGCTTTGTTTTCTCCATGCAGGAGCCTTGATCTATTCGCCCATCTTCCTTGAGAATTGAAAATGGCAACTGATGTGTCCAACTATCCCTTTCTTTCAACAATTTACATTAATTTTCTTAAATGATACAAATACATAAAGCATTTGTGGGATGGAATTGGTCAGGTAGGATACATCTAAAGCTCTTCATAATTGTAACACATTTCAAATTTTATACAGTTTATCTAATCATAGTTTAACAACATATTAATATGAACTTCCTCCCAATAATTTGCTTCATCACATTAAGGAAATCTGATTAAAAAGAACTATCAGCAGTCATAACTAAAAGATATACTTTCAAATTTATTACAGCTGCAACATAAGGAGCATATTCACCAATTTTAAGCAAGAGACCTGAATTTTTCAAAAGTCAACTTGAGTTTTGAATCATAAGAAAAATAAATAACATGAAACCACTGGTTTTGTAACATAGGAAATAACAATTTTCTTCTATATTTGGTATTTGATTTTCTGAAATTCTTTAACTGTTGGCAATATTGGCTTGTTGGCTCAACTTTTATAAATATCTTTTCTGCTACATTCAAAGCTACAATAGCAGCTTCAACAATTGGTAAGGAATTGAACTAAATATATCAAATGCTTTAACTGTATAGACTGCTATTCAGCTGGTAGGGTTTGTTATTGGGAGGGAGGGACTGGTAATTTTTCAAAAGTTTTGAAAGTATTATTAATTATTTTTGATTATTCAATTAATAACTAATTGATTAAGAATAAACATCCCACTTTCCACTCTGTTTTTATTTTATTTTTAAGGAAACCTTCTTAAAGTGTAAATTTCTTACTCAGTGATAACCAAATACTTTAATTGTCTTATGTTCTGGAAATATTGAAAATTTCCAACAATATATAGAACAAGATACTTGCAGGATTTCTAGGTGGGAAGGACTTAGAATTTCTAATTCTTCTAATGGGCCCATAATTGTGTAAATTCAGTATCAAAATATTTTAAAAACATTCCTAGCATTAACAGATGAGGTCTATAGAATAATATAAAATCAGGAAAATTAAAACTGCCATCAGATCATGAAAGCCTTCGCTTTAAAAGAGATCCTTAGTGTTTGACCATTCTGTTTTCTCCAGGAAATTAATCATTAATGTATCAATCAATATGACCATTGCTCCCAATGTATACATCAATGTTGAAACCTTTTCACCATTCACTACATAAATGAATTCTCCCAGGCAAATACGTGTTTTCATCTTTGTAATGTTGATGTTGTTCTGTTGCACAGTTATGTCCAACTCTCTGTGAGCCTATGGACCAGGACCCTGTCCTGCACTGCCTCCTGGAGTCTTCCCAAGCCAACGCCCATCACACTTACTATGCTATCTAACTGTCTTATCCTTTGCTGTCCCCTTTCTTTTGCCTTCAATCTTTCCCAGCATCACAGTCTTTTACAATGACTCCTCTTTTAGCATTATGTGGCCAAAGTACTTGAGTTTTAGCTTCAATATCTATCTGTCCAATGAGCAATCAGGGTTGATTTCCGGTAGGATTGACTGGTTTGATCTCCTTGCCATCCAAGGGACTCTGAAGAGTATTCTCCAGCACCACAATTCAAAGGCATCAATTCTTCGATGCTCAGTCTTCCTTATGGTACTGGAAAACCATAGCCTTGACTTTACAGACCTTTGTTGGCAAGGTGATGTCTCTGCTTATTAATAAAATATCTAAGTTTGATCTTTGTAATATTGCTATTTAATTGTGCTCTATGGCTTAAGATCATCATATGGTGACTGCAGCCATGAAATTAAAAGACGCTTGCTCCTTGGGAAGAAAGCTATGGCAAACCTAAACAGTGTAGTAAGAAGCAGAGACATCCCCTTGCTGACAAAGGTCCGCATAGTCAAGG
>JANHZU010009568.1:225465-233668 GCA_032468055.1 Acrochordus granulatus | reverse complement strand
CTCTGGCAGAGCTCTCATCTTCATTAGAGCACACAAGCCCCCCAACCACAGCAAGGTGGTGCCTCACTGGGGGGAACTGAAGGTATTCCTCATCAATACTGATTACTCAAGACAGTGAGGAATTATGTGCTCTCACACTTTAACTGATTGCAGTTATTAGACTGTAGACTACAGAATATCTTTGGAGAGAGAGAACATTATAGGATGAGGGCTAAGAGAAAGAGTCCTTTCCAGTAGCTGAATAAAAGCTTTCTTGCAGACAATTGAGTACACCATTTAATTAAGACAATGCCATTTTAGAGTTCTATGGCAAATCTACTCTTAAGATTAACTCAATTTTCAGAGCTAGTTACATCCTTTTCTAAGAGTTAAAATGCACTATTAATTGTTCACACAATCAATTAAGTAGAATGTTGTTGCCTTTCTGATTTTTGTTTTTAATAGCATAAGCCTTTGGAGCCCAATCTTGCAAGACTACCACATCTCCAACTTGTTTTGCCGAATTACCACCTCCCCATATATTTATATTTTTGATTCTACAACTGTTAATAAAAACAGAATAGAAATCATGTATTTAATATCTTGTTTGGCTTTATACTCAGTTTCCTCAGGGTCTAGCATCAAGGTCTGGACCTGTATGTAAGAGTCTCAACAAAGCCTGATTGTTCTCAGATTTTAAATATTTTGTAGCTGTTCATAAGTTTGCATGGTGTACATTTTTCCTAGCTGGAAAATATATCCACAGCCAAGAACAGAGCTATCCAGAAATTTTCATAGTGTACATTTTTCATACATTAATGATTGTTAAAGGCACCAAATGATAACATAGTAGCTGAAATATATTTGTATTGCCATGAAAATCTTTACCTCTCTCTGTCTAATTAACAGCAAAGTGCTGTCTCATTGATCTCTTGATTAGGGTATCAAATCAGCATGTTACTGAGGAGGGAACATTATTTAGTGTAAGCCTTTCTGTTTACAATCCCTCAAGTAGGCATAATCAGTTACAAGATAAGGAGAATCAAGAAAAGTTGAGCCTAGAGGTTAGAACCATGGGCCAAAAGAGAACAACTGAAGACAAAACTAATTACAGGTTAGAAAACTTGTAGAGCTTAACCTGGCTGATTGACAGAAACAAAGGAGCACCTAAACCTTTTAAGAAGATTTTAAGATTAGCAAGAAGGTAAATACAATTTCAGAAACCCCACACTTCTAATTTCAGACCATATATGATTATTATTTATTCAGGAAGGCTATTTTTTTATTAAGACCCTGGACAATTAACTGGGAGCGGGGGGAGCATAAATCCAAAACAAATGTGGCGAAACAAGTTTGAGTATGGTTTGTGGATTTTATTCTGAGAATGGAAAAATGGGGTACCAGTAAAATAAATTTTTTTTTTTTATTGTATGAACTAGGCTTTTACTTGGCTGTGGATATATAAACTAGAATTCATACTTTCCAAAAGCTACCATACTCATGTAAGAACATGTTAATAAAATTACTCCATGTAAGGATGGAGAAGCAATCTCATGGTTTAAGCATTCCTGCCAATTCTCCAAAAAAATTTTCACAGTTTTTGTTTTAATACCAAATGGCAGGGTTGATTTCAAGCTCCCACTACCTAGTACCTCTCTAGTCTTGCCTTCCTCTCCCTACTTTGTGAAGACTTAGAGAATGGAAAAGCAAATAAATTATAATAATATGGTGATGTATTAGATATGCAACATCAGACATAGTACGATAAGCATAACAGTCTTTGATCTGTGAGCAGCCCCTCTGGCTCATGAAGCCTCAGCTAAGGCCCTCCTTCCTAAAGTGTTGGCCCCTCCTGAGGGAATAATTCAATGAGAACTTCATTAAGATTTTCCATTTTCTGTATCTTTCACAAAGAGGAAAGGCACAGTATGGGCAGCTGATCCTAAAAAATATCACTTTTGGAAGCACCCCAAGAAATAGTTTAAACTGTAGCTCCTCCCTGAGCTGTCCCTAGGAGGTGAGGGGTTTGGTTCTACTCACCAAGACATGATTAAGCTTCCTGTTTTAAAATACATTTAATCAATATTTAGGTTTTAAAACTTGTAATGGCTACACAGAGAGCCAGTTTTGCGGAGTTGTTAAGGCACTAGCCTAGAATCCTGGAGATGGTGAGTTCTAGTCCTGCTTCAGGCAAAGAGCCATCTGGGAGAGTTTGGCCAAGTCATTCTCTCTCAGTCCTAGAAAGAAGACAAGGATAAAACTTTTCTGAAAATCTTGTCAAGAACTTCTAGAGACCAGTCCAGGCAGTCACCAAAAGTCATCACTGATTGAAGGTATACACACACACACACATACACACAAAGCCACATACACCCAAAGGAGTGATGGACTTTTATCAGATTTGCTTTAATTTGGTCCAGGCTAAAGTTTGTTCCATTTTATTTCTGCTTAAAACTGCTATTTTCTTCCTTCCTTCTTAGACAACTGATCCAGGCAAAGTGCCTGATCTTGTTCCTGACTTTATTTGGGGACATGATTAGCAGGGAGAAGCATTTTGTGAGGGTAATTTTTTTCCTGAATAACTTGGACCTCAGAGTTACTATGATGGTGCGGTGGCACAAGCGGTTAAGAGCTTGGGTTGCCCACTGGAAGGTTGGAAGCCCAAGTTCAAGACCCAGCATTGACGTGCAGCAGAGTGAGCTCCTGCTGTTCTGCCTCAGCTCCCACCCACCTAGTGGTTTGAAAGTGTGCAAATGCAAGTAGATAAATAGGTATCACCCCTTCCGACAGGAAAGGTAGCAGTGTCCCTGCACCTTTGGCGTCTAGTCATGCCAGCCACATGACCATGGAAGCGTCCTCGGACGAACACTGGCTCTTCGGCTTGGAAAAGGAGATGAGCACTGTACCCTAGAGTTGATCACAACTGGCAGGGTCACCTTTTCTTTTTACAGAGTTACAATGGGATATTACTATCCTACAGCTGTTATGGGATTTTTGAATCTATAATTCCAAAGAGCTGCTAATATTATCATTCTATTTATATCCCACTTTTCTTCTCATTGCATTTCTCCAAAAATGCCTGAGACAGTTTTTGCTGAAAGATAGTGACTTGTTAGCCATTTTGTTAGTCAAATATGGACTTTAACCCCTGTTTCCTCATCCCAGTTCACAAAAGCTATTTATAAATGTACCAAATAATTATTTCTTTCAAACAGACAGGTTATATATTTAAATTATGTCTTGATCTTCATTTTTATCCAAGTACATTTTTAAACATCCTGCATCATATTTGAAAACTTCCAGGTGATTATCTTTCCTTTTTTTTTGTTTGATATAAATTTGATATTTAGCATTTTAAAAAATATCCTTTTTAAAAGTACCTAAAGTACTTTTACTTTTTGAATGGTGGGAAGGTTCTTCAAGGTGGCCACATGACCATGGAAGCTGTTTGAGCAGCACTGGCTCTTCAGTTATGAAACAAAGATGAGTTCAGATACAACTGAAAAGGGAAAACTTTACTTTTTTAAAATAATGCATATGATTGCACATTTTGCAGTTTCTAATCCATTAAAAAGATAACTTATAAATAAACATTATTAATCTGTCATTCACTTTACATGATTTATACTATATGATTTTTATCATATAAACAAGGTCTCAAATCCTGAGCATCAAGATTGTTAAAGAGTGGACATCTTTTTCTTTCTGCTTATGGCTAATGTCTGTTTTGGCAATGGTTAACACATTCATACTGATTTCTATATTCCTCTGCAAAATCCTGCTTTTCAGTTCCAACAGATATGATTAGTGTCTGCTCTTGTATCCTCATATATTCAACAAGCATGATTAATTCCCGAATATATTTGGCTTCATCCCTTAAATACTGCCTGATAAAAGATCTTTTGTCAAACTCAAATATAAAGTCTCATAAATTCAGCACTTTTCAATTTATGCATAGATTCACAGATGCATTACTCTTTGCAAATGGACATTTCTTACCAAAATCTCAGGAAATACAGTACACGTCAAATCAACATTTATCTATGAAATCTGGGAAATTAGAATTTGGTTAACAATAAACATTCTATTAGAATTCAGTCACAATATTTCCAGTGAAATAGGGACATAGTGCTGGTTAAAGGAGATTATAATACAGAGGAGCAGAGTAGAGTAGAAGGAAAAGATCAAATTGTTTTGGAATAGAGTAATAATTCATGACCATTTGTTGGGGAGCACCAGGAAATAGCTTGATGAGCTGAATCAGTTTTGTGTGAATCACAAAACCCAGAACTTTCTTACCCATCTAGGATACACAGACACACACGCACACACACACGGTAGCCTTCAGAGCATACCGACTCATTCATGTTTTCATTAGGTGCCTTTTCTTCAAGTTTAAATTTAGATGTGATTTAAGGCAGAGCATCTTCAGTGGAACCATAAAGTAGTTTGTAAAGAATGTGCTACGTCAAGTACTTGGCTAGTTATTTTTTAAATGCCAGATAAAAATCAGCTTCCAACTCCAAGGTTTTAATGTCTAATGCTTTTAATACTTTACTTGCTACTTTATTGTGGCATTATGTCCATATTACATTTCCTTACATAGTTTTGTTGTCCAGCAAGTTTTTGCTGAAATATTGAGTGTATATTATATTAGTCCATTAAAAAACTAGATGAACAAAATTCATGTTCTCTTCTTGTTCCAGGTCATGAGAAAGATATAAGAAATCAGCAACTACTTTGGAGAAAAAGCCACATCCCTTCTGTTTATGGTTTAATCCAGTAATACTCTTGGCCAAGAAAGAATCTCTAAACTTTTTGATCTGTCTCGTGAGGAACTGGAGAAGTTCTCTCTTTGCCACATTTCATTGGCTTTTACCACTTCTTCTTGAAGTTATGAAGCTTCTTTAAAAAAAGAACTTCAGTAATAATTAATTCCAGCTCTAAGATCAGACTACAATTGTATCATCAAACATTTTTTCCCCATAAAATTCCAGTAAGGTGGGAAACAATTTGGAAGAACATTTGTCATCTCTCAGAATCTCTGAGGGCAGGTAAAATCGGATGACCTCTGCATCCTTCCAGGGAAGGAGAAATTGTTGGGGCGACATGGGTGACATTAGAAATTAGTTACACAAAAAGAACTACATAATATATGTTTTGAAAAACAAGGAACAATTACTACATCCAAATTCATGCCTCATCTCTAATGGTGGTTCCCTCAACCTCCTACATTTGAAAAGGATGTAGGACCTCATATAGGTGAAGATTCTCAGTGATCCAGGTGGAGTTGTCTTGAGGTTTAGTCATGGCAACTCATGCAGTTGTTTTCATCTTCATATGCTAAGAAACTGCCCCATTGAATTTTTATCAGGCAGACAAATTATAACATCCAGCAACCTGAATTTTATTTGTATTTATGGAAGTTCAGATGAAGCTAGAGTTAAATAATTATTGAAAATCAAATCATTTACATAATTTTGCTTCTCATAATTGCTGCATGTAATAACTATTCTGTCTGACAATTTGTTTCATATTACCTTTCTAATATGGTTAAATTGTAGTTATGTGCATTTGGTAATCTTCGGAAGCAGTTGCTGAATTAACTGGTGGCTTATAAGGACATGTCTGTTCTTTTCTTATGATTTTTCTTTACTGAATATTCCATCTAATGTTCTTTTATGCCCTGAAACATAGGGTTGTATCATTTATTTTTTTTCTCATTTGCTTGTGTATGTCCCTTTTACATATACCTTTCATAAATAAAAAGTAGTGGCATTCTTCTTCTACTTTGGATTTTTCTCCAAAGACAACCCTTGGATTTTTCTCCAAAGACAACCCTCTTTCATCAGATGTGGTTATACTCCAGGGCAATTACAAAACCTTATTTTTGGAAGACTAATAATTTTTTTCTGTAAATGTTCATCTTATCAAATATATTTCAGAGTTATTAATTTTATAACATATTATAATCATATCATGCTGAAATTATCTTTTATTTTATGCAGAAGTAATATGAAGCATTGTAAATGTTATATTAGCTGAAAAAGAAAGGGTAAGATTGTTTTCCCCCCAATCCAGCTGACAAGATGGCAGGAAGTTTTATGGTGTGTGACATTTTTGGCCCCTACTTATGTTTTGGGACTACAAATATCATTAATTTGATCAATACTATGCTCTGTGATCCCAAATATTTGGAGGGACCAGGTTGAGGAATACTGCAAGATGTGTATTTATTTTTACTTGTAATATGTATTTCTAGGCCCCTTTATAGTATAACATTATAATAACACAATATTTCTAAACCCAGCATATGAGTTATTAAAATATTTGTCAAAACACTAAGAGCTGACACAGCTATAGCTAAACTGAGTTAAGAACAATAACACCCATTCAGAAGAAGACTTGAGTGTAAACAGAGCTTTTAGGAGCTTATTAAAAGTTGCCAGTGAGACTGACTGCAGAAGAGCATTCACCTTAGAGGTTATAGTTATTGTAGAAAAACTATTTTTTATGGAACTAATTTAGTATCTCTCAAATGGAAGGCAAGAGAAGACTTCTGTTCTTGGTTTGAAATTCAGAAGATTATTAAATATGAATGTAGTTCTTCAAGCAACTTTGCTGCAAAAACCTCTGATGGTTTAAAGATTAGAACCAGAACTTTGATTTGTGCTTGAAATATGCTTACAATTGGTGTAATATAGATATCAACTGTTCCAAATATCCTCATCTTATTAATATTCAGGTGTCCACATTCTGTATCAGATGAACCTTTCAATAACCTCTAAAGGTAGAGATTGTTATATTGATCTACCTGAAATCATTACTGCTTGGATAACATAAGGAAATTTAGATAGAACCATAGCTAACATATTCACTTCCTTACTATCTCAGTTATTAAACTTCTACTGGTAGGATATAATTGAGGAGGATTCCTAAACTGCTCCTAATATTTCATGGAAAGGGTTCCTTAAATCAGCCGTAAATTTCCATTAGAGAATTATTATTCACATTTTTTGTGTTTCTTATTTGGATTAACAATCAGTTTGTTCAGTCTCATTTCCCCAAATCACTTAAAGCATTTCATAAATCAACAAATTAAAATAAGGAAAAACATTGGTTTTCCCCACTGATTACATGCAGATTTGGGAAAGCATGGGAATAAAAGTAGTATTTATGACACCCCATAGCCTGGGTGAAATGGAAGTCTCCAGCATTATTTTATGTGATCATGCCTCTAGGAAGGATTGAAACTACAATAACTCTATGTTTCCTAAACACCACGCATATAAATGTTCCATGGTAAAGCAGATAAGTTAAAAGTATGGTCTGCCATACCTAAACATATATTCTCTTTTGATGTTCTGAATTAATGTAAGAATGTCATGAGAAAAGGGTTCTTTGTTCATAATAAGAACAAAGGAGCAGTAATATAGGTGTAGCATTAGGAATAGAGAGACATGTTCATACTCACCCCAGAAACTTGTTAGAAAGTTTGGGACCAGTCGCTCTCTCAGTCCACAGGGTAGTTCTAAGAGTTCCACAGAAAAAGACAGGAAGAGGGAACACTGTGTATGGAAACCTGAGCTCCTGAAAGAAAGGTGGGATATGAATCTAAGCAGTGAATAACTAATACATTTTAATAATACATTAGAGTGTGGACAAATGAATAAATCAACCCAAGAAATAAAATACTGTGGCAATTGAGGTTGTCTTTGTTACTTTAACTGAGTTCTTTTAACAATTAGTCAATGTTTAGATGAGCAGGCACTCACATAATCATTTTTCCCCAGTGATTTTTTTCGCAAGGATTACAAAACAAAACAAGGTTTGTTTGCTATTTATTGATCATATGTCATCAAGTTGTTCTCAACTCAGAGGTCACATAGACAGATTTTCTTCATCACAATCTGAATCCATTCACCTCACTGCTGGTTGTCCTCTTCTTCTCTTTCCTTCCACATTTGCAGCACTAAATCCTTCTCCAGAGAATTGTTGTTTTTTGCATAATGTGTCCAAAATAGGATAATTTGAGACTGCTGTTTGCCATATTGGATGTAATTTATAGTTATTGTGTATTTAAGTAAATAACCTTACGGTGTTGCTGTTGTGGGGAAAATAGAAGAAGTATTTGATATGTTCACCACATTGAGTTGTTTATAAAAAATAATAAAGGTAGGATACAAACTATAAATAAAGAATAGTATTGCCAATCTGGGAATCA
>JANHZU010009568.1:220465-222965 GCA_032468055.1 Acrochordus granulatus | reverse complement strand
ATGTAAGAATAACACTATACAATTAAACTATTAACCTTCTTGATAGGGGGAAAAATCCATACTTTTCATTATTTACAGATAGGATTCACCAGCATATTTATGTCCAGATCTCAGTCAATAATTGGCTAATTAAAAGAATAACATTTTAATTATGATATACGCCCACTCATTTTCTTTGTTTGCAGCACTATTTTAGCAGCTCTTTTGTTCTTCTACTGGATTGCATACACAATGCTGGAAGTGGTAATATAATCTACTATCACAAACTGAAATCTGCTACATATAATCAGCAATATGTATGTGCACATGCACTCATACACAGAAACATACACATAAATACATTTAATGCTTTAAATTTTAAAAATTTATTTACTTATTCACACCTTGCCTCCTTCAAAGCTCAAAGCTGCTTATGTCACAGTAAGAGTAATTTATTTTTATAAAATAATGTGAGTACCTAAAATATAATTAAAACGAATAGCACTGAGAAAAAAATGTTGGCCAACATTCACAGTTTCAGGGCTACAACAGAAAGGACTTGGGTTAGATCATCCCCCTCCCTGAATGAACTAACTTCTTTTGAAAGAACTCGGAAGAGATGGATTCCACCTCACTCTTCATAGTATGTGTGAGAAAGATAGAGAGATGAAATGTGAAAGATGAAATGTTCTTGGCTAATTCATAGTATAAGATTATGTTTTCCACATTCTATATTCATATACAGATAGTCTTCAGCTTACAACCATTCATTCAGCAACCACTTGAAGTTATAGCAACACTGAAAAAAGTATCTTTACAACTGGTCTTGCACAACTGCACAGCATCCCTACAGTCATGTGATCAAAATTTGGTGCTTGGTAACTGGCATGTATTTATGATAGTTGCAGTATCCCATGTGATCCCTAGTTGTGATCTTCTTGACCAACTTTTTACAAGCAAAGTGAATGGGAAAGATGGATTCAGAAAATTCACTTAACAGCTAGAGTGACTCACTTAATAACCATGGCAAAAAAGGTTGTAAAATTGGTCATGGCTCAGTTAACAGCTGCCTTGCAATGGAAATTCTGGTCCCAATAGTGGTTGTATATCAAGGATGACCTATATTAGCTGCTTTATCAGAATTGTAAAACTGTATGTGTCACTGTGCCACTGAAGAGTAATCTTGGAAAAAGGTAGACTATCCACAGCATGTTTACCAACTTCTTCTGACTGTGATCATGGGCAGTAGTGTTGTGATTTCTGATGGGTGATTTATAGTCACAAGAGTTGGGGGGTTCTTTTGGTGAGCATCAGGAATAGGGCCTGTTAGAATTCTTGATATTTTTATTATGGGGGCAGAAATAATCGACCAGGAACAGGAACAATTGACCAGGGTGGTATCACCTGGGATGTTGGGCTTCTACCTTCTCAAATTACATATGGCACATGATAGCAGAAAATCTTATCCCCCCTTCCTGGTTTATAGCCAAAGGAATAATCAAGCACAGTCTAGAAATCCCATAAAGATATGGCATGAGATTCCATTTTTGATAGCTTTCTTCTGATACAATTGTTCTAGTCTTCAGTGTTTATTAGCAGAATAGCTATGTATCAGTAGGGTTCCTGAAGTTTGTGTAGCTGGATCCTACTAGAATTCAAGGTGTTCTTGTTGTTCAGTCACACAGTTGTATCCAACTCTTTGTGATCCCATGGACTGCAGCACGTTGGTCCTGCACTGCCTCCCGGAGTCTGCCCAAGCCCACATCCATCACACTGACTATGCTATCTAACCATCTTGGCCTCTGCCATTCCCTTCTCCTTTGCCTTCAATCTTTTCCAGCATCACAGTCTTTTCTAATGAGTAATTTAAGATATCCCTGCTCTTTTTCCTTATCTCACATTTGCTTTTGCAAATATTCTAATTCTCCCTTGGGCTCCATCAATATAACTGTGATTGAAAGAAATACTTTAGCCCAAAGCATTTTTTTCGATACCCCCCAAAATGGGGCAATTTCTGTCACCCATAGAAACTCATTATGTTTTTGAATTTCATCTATGGAGAAAGTTTTGTTAGTGCTCTCAAAGACTTTTCTCTAGTTTTCAAACAGCCTTGCTTCAAAAAAAAATCTGTTTGAATGGGCCATAGAAGAGCTTCAAAAGGTAGCTCAATCTAGGTGCCTGGTAAAAATATTTATTCATGACTGGTCAGTTTTGAAGGAGAGTCCCTTCAAAACTTTCTCGCTTCGCCGAGAGTAAAATGTTATACAGTGGTACCTCACAAGACGAGTAACTCACAAGACGAGAAACTTGCAGGACTAGCAAAAAATTTAATCAAAAAAATATTCTGCTACACGAGCCGCGACTCATGAGAAGAGGAAACTTCGTGCCAAACCTTGCGCGTCATCAGTAAGCGCGCTCTGTATTTCCTGTTCAGGCAACTCTGCGTGAGAGTTCTGCTGACTCTTACCTCGTGTTTTACTCCATTGTTGCAGACAGCAACCCCGTGCGAGAGTTCTGCTAA
>JANHZU010009568.1:174107-184933 GCA_032468055.1 Acrochordus granulatus | reverse complement strand
TCAGCTTCTGTTAGGTCCCTACCATTTTTGTCCTTTATCATGCTCATCTTTGCATGAAACTTTCCCTGGATATCTCCGATTTTCTTGAAGAGCTCTCGAGTCTTTCCCAGTCTATTGTTTTCCTCTATTTCTTTGCAATGTTCATTTAAGAAGGCCTTCTTATCATTCCTTGCTATTCTCTGGTAATCTGCATTCAGTTGGGTATATCTTTCCCTTTCTTCCTTGCCTTTTGTTTGCTTCTTTCCTCAGCTATTTGTAAAGCCTCAACAGACAGCCACTTTGCTTTCTTGCATTTATTTTTTCTTTGGAATTGTTTTTGTAGTTACCTCTTGTACAGTGTTATGCACCTCCATCCATAGTTCTTCAAGAAGTCTACCAAATCTAATCCCTGAAATCTATTCCTCACTTCCACTATATTTTCATAAGGTATATGATTGAGATCATACCTGAATGGCCTAGTGGGTTACCCTACTTTCTTCAATTTAAGCCAAAATTTTACAATAAGAAGCTCATGATCTGAGCCACAGTCAGCTCCAGGTTTTGTTTTTACTGACTGTATAGAGCATCTCCATGAGCATCTCCATTTTTGGTTACAAAGAAGATAATCAGATTTCAGTGTTGCCCATCTGGTGATGTCCATGTATAGAGTTGACTCTTGGGTTGTTGGAGAAGTGTATTTGTTATGACCAGAGTATTCTCTTGAGAAAATTCTGTTAGCCTTTGTTGTGCTTCATTTTGTATTTCAAGGCCAAACATGCCTGTTATTATGGTTATCTTATGACTTCCAATTTTATCATTCCAATCTCTTATGATGAATAGGACATCTTTTTTTTTTTTGGTGTGAGTTTTAGAAAGTGTTGAATGTCTTCTTAGAACCCATCAGTTTCAGTTTCTTCAGCATCAGTGGTTGGGGCATAGACTTGGATTATTGTGATTGTGGATGGTTTGCTTTGGATTTCGAACTGAGGTTATTTTGTCATTTGTGAGACTGTACCCCAGTATTGCTTTCCTCACTCTTTTATTGACTATGATGGCTATTCCATTTCTTCTAAGGGATTCTTGTCCACAGCAATAGATATCATGGTCATCTGAATTAAATTTGCTCATTCCTGTCCCTTTTAGTTCACTGATTCCTAAGATGTCAATGATCATGTTAGACCACTGCAGCTTTTCTTGATTCATAGATTTTACATTCCAGGTTCCTATGCAATATTGTTCTTTACAGCATTGGACTTTCCTTTCACCTCCAGATAACATCCACAGTTGAGCATCCTTTTAACTTTGGCCTAGCCACTTCATTCTTTATGAATTGTCTTTCACACTTCCCCAGTAGTATATTGGACACCTTCTGACCTGAGGGGCTCATCTTCCAATGTCATATCTTTTAGCCTTTTGTTACTGTCCATGCGGTTGTCTTGTCAAGGATACAGGATACCATCGTTCTCTAGAGTGCCATAGCCCATTTTTCACCAGATGTTCAAGAACTCCAACATCTAGTCTGGTCTCAGTTAACTCAGGCAAAGACTGTACTTGTGTGGTTTTCTGTAAATTACATCTCACCATATTTTTTATGAGAGAGAGAGATTCTTTATCTGGCTCCTCTGATGAGATCTGTTCAGTATGGTTGAACCTCTGGTATAGCTCTCATCTTCCTTAGAACACACAAGCCCCACAACCATGTCAAGGTAGTGTCTCACTGAGGGCAATAATTGATTGTCATACTTTATCCTTCACTACCCTGCACTGTCATTCTATCTATAATTAAATTACCATTCATAAGTGTGTGTGAGCCTATGGGTTAAACTAGTTTTGATATTATCTCCTATAAATTCTATAAAACCTTGGTGATAACATTCAGGGGAAAAAAGGTAAAACAAATACCCAAAATTGGGAGCTTCTGAGAAACATAGTTGTGTTTTTGCAACCATAACTTAATTTGACCATTTGGAATCAAGCCAAAAAATAATCAAAATGATAATCTCTTCTGACAATGGAAACTAAATTATAATCCTAATAATCCTAGATGAGTGTTAAAAGGCATGTACATACTGGAATTAAAAGCTAAGTACAATAATTGTATTGAAATTCTAACTCCTGAGTCACTCTAATCTGAACAGAATAACTTCATCACAAAAGAGAAGCCCATGGTATGTCTTGGGGATAATGGATGCTATGGGGCAAATGGCTCATAACACAGATTATTTTGATGAAAAAAGCAGAGATGCATGATGATATTCTAATAACTACAAGATGAGATCCTGAAGGATCATACTGTTCTTCCTGTAGTAGCAATTTTCACAACTTTCATGTGACCATACTGGATTCAGATCTTGAAAGCAAAAGCAGTATTAAACTAAGATATTCAGTGGCAATGGGTCTTCTTATGCACTGCTTCTGCATTTGTCAGAGAAGCCTTGTTCCATATTCTATGAATTTCAGAATGAGGGAACCTACTGTATGTAAATGGACAGTCTCTTCAGTCATGTAGTTAAAACTGTGGACATTTTTTGTCTTGGAAACTGCTTAACTCCTTCTCCCTTGGCATTTAATACCTTAACATCTTTTTGGGGCATTTATTTATGCCAGGCATTTTAATTTACCACCCTTCAGTTTTTGTCCCTGTTGCCAACTGCAGCTACAGGTCATCCTCAACTTACAACCACAGTTAAGACATTGTGGGAAGAAGTCTTGCAGTGACATCATATGGGGGTTGGGAATGATGCTTTATATAGATTATCTCATCTTATTAGATATTGTCTAATCTAATCTAAGTGCATTGTCCTCACTTTATTAGAAATAATGTTTTGTCTACATTAATCAAAAGCAGTGTGGACACATTTTTATGACTAGAAATTACAATACTACAATTTTTTTTTTAACTAGGAACCAGGGGATAATAAAGACCACAGTGAATGAAATTGTGGGGATGGAGACAATCTCATCATATGTGTATAGGACAACAATTTCCTGAATATGGGCAGGAAAGACTTTTGTTTTTAACTATGTCAAAACTATTTGAGGACTCAAATAGTTGTATTTGATATTATATGATCTAGGCCTTCTATATATAATTCTTCCTCCTTTAAGCCAAACAATAGCTTCCAATCTATTCATTATCCCTTTTCTTGGAATTCAGCAAGTTCATTCATGTCATAATTCCATGACATCACAGTTCCTTAGCTAATGGTAAGATACAGTTGATTCTTAGCTTATCTGTGTATATAAATGTTTACTTTTAAACCAAGTATAAAATAAGTTGCACAGAAGCCAGGAATAAAAAAGGTTTTATTGTATAGCATGTAGCTAGGCTTCACAACTATCCTCCCTGTAATTTTCTTATCTCAAAAAACTGATGTGTATTGGAAAGTGATATTTTTGTGCTGTTTGTGATAAGTTAGATATCTCAGAATTGGTTAGTGGTTACCTTGCCTACAAAAGATGAGTTGAAGATTCTGATCCTTAACAAAGAAATTGGTGGGAGGAATTTAAAAGGAACAGGATACAGGAAGAAATGACAAGGAATAGCAACAGAAGCAACCACAGATGGATAACTTGGTCTTGCCCTCTGCCTGTTTCAAAGAACAGCATGGCCTTGAGTCTTATCAGCTTTATAGAAATGGCAGAATAAGTTTAAGCTTGTCTCTCTATAATGCATACTGTAAAACCTTTCAGCATTGCTTTAACCCTTTTAAAAGGAAAGAGACATGCAAGAAACAGAAAATAAACAAAAGCCATAATCTCCTGTGCAAAATTCTTCAGTATAGAAAAAACAGCTAGGTCCTAGGTGTACTGAGAGAAAAAACACTGCAAAAGTACAAGGTAGAAATAAACTCCGACTTAAGGTAGCAAAAGTGTTTAAATAGACCTGTATTATCTTTTTTTTGGTAAAACTAAGTATAAACCAAATTAAACTCTAATCTTCTGTCTAGACAGATCTATGATAATAGGTACATTTGCCACAGAATCTTAGCACCTTAGAATCTCTTGGAAATTGTTCATAACATTCAGCCAGTCATTCTTGCCAGCCCTCTTACTGAGAACAGACCATTTAAATATGTACTTCTTCCACCCACAAGATATATATTGCTTTTATTGAACTTTCAAGATCCTTTCCACTATCAGATTCTTTATTTCAAGAACTATGAGAGAGTTTTATGTTTTTGTAATTTACCTATGGCAGGCCTGATTTGAAACTGAGCTTCTTAATACTTCTGGAAGACTTTCTGATTATCTTCCTTTTCTTGAAGAAGTTTTCTGATAAGTTTTGGAAGCTATCTTTAAGAGTTTGGAGAATGGGATATATCTTTCTTTCCTTGTATTGTTACTGTCTCCACCTAAAATATTATAATCAGGTTGCTTTGAACCTAACTTCTTCTCATTAATCATAGGTAAAATTTATTACAGTTCACTTCACATGTATTCTTAAACTATAAGTAGTTTCTTTGTTTTTTACCAGAGGAGGAAACAAGATGAAGTAATCATAGAAGTTTGTCTTCATTAGAAGATTTTTCTTCTTTTTCATGTTGTATATGAACTATGTGAATGTGTAACAGTTACACAGTGAGGAGAAATGTTCTCATGATACCACCAAGTTTCTTAACTGTCTTTTACTACTTGAGAAATGTTCTTTGAGCACCAAATTGCCTGTACATTAAACCACATTCATATTTCAATACAGACTGAAAGTTAGGAATAACAGCACTACATGTAGAATCAAAAGCATATATTTCTAGCAATGTATTTTAGTGCAAGGGCAAGTGGACAGCCAAGTTTTAGAAAATGGTGGAAATGTTAAAACTGTCCTTGAGAGACCTGTCAGTTGATAAAAGCTGTAAAATATTAAGTATAAACAAATATAGATCTACAAGGTCAGATATACTGTAACTTGCATAAACAAACAACCAAAACTGATGTCAACACTGGTTAAATTAAACTCTGAAAGAAGACTCTCATCCCTTAAATTAGTCATTTAAGACACCTCATTCTATGGATCAGCTTAAGTAGTAATTTATGTTTCCCCTGAAACTGTAGGAACGTACTGTCCAAGATGAGAAGTTTTGTTTTTCCAGTGCTGATATACTTTGTTGTACTACTGCCTATTTCCAAATGCAACATTAGCAATAGCCAAGCAAATGGTTCCAGGTAACCACAAGCAGAACATGAAGACATTGAATTTCCCATTGGTACAAATGTCATCCTGGCAATTGCTCATTTGAGGCAAGCTGCCTAATAGCTACTGTACAAAGAGATTTCATTTCCAAGAACAGAACTGTTCTGAGACAATGGCATTCATCACATCTTGAAATAGTGAATTCTACAACTGTTCATCTTGCAATGAATTATCTTTTTTTGTTTCTAGCTTTTAACAATCAGTTTCAGCTGATCGTGGATATTAGTATCATGAAAAAGAAGGTAAGTCCAATGCCCGTGTAGGCCAGCTGGAGTTAAGCAATGGGCAGAAAGAACCATCTGTTTGGACCATTATAATAGTTCCACTTCTATTTTTTTCATACATTAAGCTGTTAAAAACAGGCTGTGACATCATCAGAGACAGAGCCATAGGCCAGTTGAATTTGTTGTGGGCAAAGTATATTGTCGAGAGAAAACATCTGAATGAACTCAGTAGTGTAGCATTTATTTCTCAATGGATACACACACACATATACTTTCACACACAAAGACTTTTCTTCAAGGCTACAGTGCTGTTCATTTAGTAACATAGCATATTGAGTACACTGTTTTTAAAAGTACGGTTTGGATAAACTGTCTGGGCACAGTCTACTAGGACATTGCTATATGCATTAGCTGAAATGATTTGAAGCTATACAACTGAACATATTACAGAAGAATATAGTCCAAGCTTGGAAAAAAGTTCTTAAAGTGTGGCCCTGAATATTTGTCTCACTAGCTTCGGAACATTTGTTTATGTGCATGAGTCTCTTTTGAAACACAAAGCAAATAATTAATGAGAAAAAACTCCTAATTATATGTTGAAGAACTGAAAATTTGGTATACACAAGCTTCTGGTGTACTGTACCTTTGATGACTGAGAACAGATATGTTAAAACATGCCACAATCATATTTTTAAGAGAGCAGATAATCTATTCTTTGTGTAGTTTGTGTTCAGTTGTTTTTAATTCACCCAAGAATGCATATTATTCATAATTATAGTTCATCCGTAGTTCTTCACTTTAATACAAAAAGCCATACATTTAATTCTAAAAGGAGAAAAATGGAAGATTAGGCATGAGGTGCCCATTTCTTTTATTCTACCTGTTTGAAATGCACTTTATTTAGTCCTCCATTCTCAAACTAATTGTATTTTCATCTTTTACATTTGGCTTGCTAGAATTTCCTTAGCAAAATTCAAGATGCACATTTTCACTATATAAATGTAAACAAATTGAATCCTGTATATCTAAGGGTAGGGTCAACCGTATATATCTTAGATGCAACCAATAGGAAATCCCTGGCTTGTGAGCCTGTTTTTAGCCCCAGACAGTCCTCTGGAGATTACCTGGAGTTTAAACTAAATCTAGCATGAGTTATTAAAGGCATGATCTCAAAATATTATCATTGCTTGGCAGCTGAGCTGATTTATTCCCACCTCAGGTGGGGCATAGTGGGCAGTGCATTGATTCAGGCTTTCTAGTAGAAGCACTGGAATTCTTCAGGACCAGGCAACAGGCCATTTCCCCAGTACTAGAGGAACTCTTGCCTTACCCACCTCCTGGTTGCTGGTTCTCCCCTTTCAGTTGATGTAGTTTAATAAACTCAGCAGGGGAACAGCAACTTGGTGGCAGGTTACTGTGGAGGCTTTTCAGCATTCCCAATTGCAAACACTCAGCTATTTTAAATGCCAGACAAAATGGGCTATGGATGTGATGAAAGGAACTAGTTACATGCCATATTTATACTCTCTTGTTGTCCAAGTAGAGGGTACACTAATTGCTCCATGTAGTATTCTCTGCAGTTTGAGATAAATTTTCTGTGGTTTGTTTCAAATCTGTTTCTAGAGGTTTGGGAAGTGAAAATGATGGTGTGGAAGTAACCTGGGTCTTCCTGCATATCATAATCATCCAGTTTGGTCAATTTCAAAATTAGAAGAAAAATGGCTCCTGGTAATGCACACAACAGCTGCAGCCCTACTTAAACTTGGCCAATCTTAGCATAGCTAAACAGGATTTGATCTGGTTAATATGTAGTTGAGATGACATCTGGAAATTCCAGGCTTGTGGACTAGACTGTGAAGTCTCAAAGAAATCTCAGAAAAAGGCAATGGCCACCATTTTCTGTACTGATATGAAAAAAATTTTGTGGACATATCCATGTAGGCACCAGGACTTGACTTTGACTTGATGGAGTCTTTATGATACTTTAAATGTTATATAAAATATTTAGCTGAACATTCATAAAGTCTCAGCATGGGTATTGTAAATGGGAAGCAGTCAGAAGTGTCTATGTTTTTCAATGTGTGAGGTACTATTTGCAGAAGTCTAGGGTATGCATTTCATTTTCCTTCAGTATTTTTTCCTCATTCACTATAGGCTATTGAGTACATGCATATGCTCCAGAGTTCTCTGCTTCCCAGGACAATCTTTTTTGACATTTGTTCTAAATTAATTATTGTCCCTGCGGTTGCTTTGTTAGCATGTCCCTTTGCATGCATTCTGCCACCAAGTTAATTTTGAACCACCAAGTTAATTTTGAACTGAATTAAAACTTTTTTTAATGGTGATATCTATTTTCAATGGCCCTATCAATTCAACAGGAATCTATCTTTATTAAGTTCCAATCAGTAAAGATAATGTTTTCTCTGTTTTTATTGTATTACTTAGACAGAGACCAAATAACGCAGTAGACCATCTATCATTTCTCAAAACTTCCAAATTTTATCTTCATTGGAACCAGTTTGACCACCTAGGATCTGCTAGAATGTAAGGAACCTCTAGATTTTCCACATGTAGGTACACCCCAGTATAAGACTTTGTCCTGGTAAGGGGCCTCTTCCACTTGGTCCAGACTACATTTCCCATCCCGAAACCAGTCTCAACAAGAAATTAGTTGATACACTATATATCCTTGTGCTAATACAACTTGCAAACAATAGTATCCTTAGCAAGCCATGCCAAAAAAATAATGACCTGTGAGTTAGAATGTCGTTCATGCAAATGACATGACTGTGTAATCTTGTCAGGATATCTAATATATCAGTTGTGTCATTTGCATCATGAAATCATAGGATATTTTTTGTCATTTGTCTCTCACTCATCTATGGGTACCAATAAGTGCAATATGCTATGAAAAGTATAGGACTAGGAACCTCAGCAAAAGGTACCCTATTATGTAGCTCAGTTTGTTCCCAAACAGCATAATGTAGCATCCCATGGATATTTTTTTTTCTCCCTTATTGACATTAACTCAGTTTTTGATAGTTTCTAAAATCATATTAGAAAGACTGATGCCGAGTCGGCCCTATTTTTACTTCTTTTGTGGTGAGTATTTAATGGATTTGTGAAATGCATTATTCGTTCTTTGAGCATGTGAAAAATCACTTCTGCAGCAGAAGGCTAAAATAACATTAAAACAAACTTTAACTCACTCTACTCAGGCATTTTCTCATAAGAACAGCTGCCCTTTTATCACTTACCACTTCGATTAACAAAAGTTGCAAATGTTTAGACTGAGTCTCAGAGGTTTGAGAAATATATGCATTGATTTAGTTTGCTATCCCTTGAGGGGGGAAATTGTCTGTAGGCATACCAAAGTACAGCAAAGAAATAAAGCATGAAGAAATGTTGAGTTTCCAGTGTTTCAGTGCTCTTGTTCAGAAAGGATACCACCTTATGAATTTAAAATATGCACCCATGACCAAAGAAATTGAGAATACTTTCATTTTTTCCTATAAAATGTTAGTTACTAGCTAGCTTGTTATCACTGAATCGAATTACCTAACAGCAAGAGGTGTTTCTGACTTAATTTACTGAATCTTGAGTGCCATTGCTTATCTTATTTTAATTAAAATAACTGAAAATATTTTAAGTAATCTCAGAATTATTTGAAATGGTACAATAGAAAATTAGCTTTGAAGACTAGCAATAGCAACAGTAACAAAGCAAGAAATAGAAGCAGAAAAAATTAAGAAAGAATTATTGTAGAAACATAATAGTCTTCCAAATTAATCTGGCTTTCTAGATGAATTGATTTTTATTACATTATTTACTCCAGTTTTGATTTTTCATATTGATTGACATGAGTGATAATCAAGCAAAATAAAGAGTTTAAGAATTTAGGTTTATAAGTACCGTCGTCAATACTTTATTAAGCATTATTTCAAAAGTCAATAAATGGTACCTTAAGATCCTGCGGTCCTGTTCTTGTTTTGTTTTCTATTGTTTTTTTCATCCATTTGTAATTAAAATGAAATCCTACTATAAACGTACGTGTACAGTTTACTTTATCTTCATTTTTCCCCTTTCTACTGACTGGAAATATTGAAATTCATAGAATTTACAATCAGGACCAACGTTCCCATCAGGAAAAGTCACCAAAAATATCATTTCCCACTGAACTTTCCTTATTTTTATCAGAACCTTTTATTCTTTGATGTCCAGTTTCTTCTCCAAAAGAATTGGATTCTTTTTTGGGGGGTGGGTGAGATTATTATCAATCATTTGAATATTTTTAGCATTTTCAGTTTTTATCCGGAAAAACCAAAGCACCCAGTTGATTTGTGAAACAAGCACTATTTATGCTCCTTGCTTCCTATTAAATATGGTTTCAAAGTTGCGTTTATTGCATTTAGCAGCCTTCACTTATCTTATGGTCTCCATATATGGTGGTCTAATTCAATCTAATATGGTCATTCAGTGACAGCTGCTGTTTTATAGATGAAGCTGAGAAATTTTTAGTGCTTTCACTTAAGAAAGGCCAGATTGTCAGACTCATATGAAGCAAAGATTAAGACAACCATTTACAATATAACATTTCTTTTCAGTGTGCAAAAATTACTACAGACTAATGGCTAAAGCTTAACACTCACTGAAATATTCAGCCTATCTCTAGGTTATATCTATTCATTCATCATCAGAGGCCAAAAAAAATTACATATGATAGAGAGTTATAGTCTTGAAGGCTACTTTCTGGCATCTCTCAATATAAGAATACGCAGTCAATGCTACAGCTTTCATACCTGGGGTTTGTCAGAGAAAACTAAATTGACATCTAACAGGTCCCCTCTGGAGTTCAAAGTGCCTCTCTTCTATTGGGGATCCTGACTAGCTTACCTGGTGAAAAAGCGGTGAAGGCATTTAAGTATACTTAAACTTGCTTTGTATTGGCCAGTGTGGGGACAGAGAGCATCCCTGCTTTAAATTCTAATTTGGCTTTGAACTCAAAGTTAGAGGCAAGCTCATGTCTCTTAGACCTGCAATAACTGAGATTAAATTTAAACAAATGTTTTATGAATTTCATAGTAGACATGTTTAGTGTCTACTTTGTTTTGAGAATTGTAAAATGTAGCTATTTGCCCCCCACCCTTTTAAAACTACATTGTGTGCTATCTTTATGCACATTAACATTACGAAGAAAAAGGCACAAGAACGGAAGCCTTTTTGCAAGTTCTGCTGTGTTCAGCATCCATACATGATAATCCCTGTCTAGGGTGAGAGTAGGTGTGAAGGGTAAGCAAATATGTGCACAATTGTTACTACATCACTGCACAGTGACAGCTTAACTCAGCTCTGCAACTAAGCTGATGTTTTGCCAAGCCCCCCTGCAGCCATTTGCCTTATTAAAATCCCAGCTGCTCTTGGGTGCTGACTTC
>JANHZU010009568.1:67970-91342 GCA_032468055.1 Acrochordus granulatus | reverse complement strand
CTCCTCTGATGAGACCTGTCCAGTATGGTTGAACCTCTGGCAGAGCTCTCATCTTCATTAGAGCACACAAGCCCCCCCAACCACAGCAAGGTTGTGCCTCACTGGGGGGAAACTTTGCATTACTCCATGTAAAATTTTGTTCTGTTATTTTCTATTTTTTAACTACTGTATTGAAATAATTTAGAACTGTGTTTCTGTGTTCCAGATTAGGAATTCTATCCAGTTTTTTTTTCTGGAGAATTTAATCATCATTTTGATTTGCTACTTCATCCAAATCTTGAAAATGTTGAAGAGTAGCACACCCAGGACCAAACGTTTATGTCATCTCCCTTTATACTTAATACCATTGGCAATCATACCTTTAATACAACTTGAAATAAGATCTCTTTTTTATTCTCCTGAATCTCAGGGGACTGCAACCTTATTCATGTAATTAATTCTCAACTCACTCACAGAATGTAATCAGACAGTTTAATTTTAACTAAATTCTGTCTACATGTTCAGAAGTATTAGGATACAAAATGGCATTGTGCATATACAAACCTTTGAAAATATATAACGGGACTAAAGTTAATCAGGACATCCAACTTTGTATGTTACACGATACATTTCATGCACATGAAAGGTGATAAGTGGGATGAGGAATAGTTGCAATCATATAATTTTAACATGGTGAGCATGATCTGTAATTATCAACAAGAAGCAACTAAGGCCACATATGGTAGATATTATAACATTTCAGCTGCAAATGTTCCTGTAATTCCTGCCATTAAGAGAAAAGGAAGGAAATACCAGCTTGCTCACATATGTTTGGTCTCTTGTGTCTTAGGTCTAGTTCAGAAAAACACCAACAAATGGCCTGTGCCCTGAAGTGTACCATTTCCAACTGCAAGTGGGGAACTGAATGGTCAAATGCTTGCCATGAAAGAAATTTCCTACACAAATAAAATGATGACACAAGGGAAAAAATAAGCTGCAACTCTTCTTTGTGACATCCACTTTTCTATGTTTGGGGATCATTTTTAAAAAATATGGAGAAACTATCAGATACGGAGCTCCTCCTTCCTCTCTATGTAGTGTGAAGGGCTCAGAAATTCTAGGCACACTTTATCCATTTGGAGTGGGTATAATCACATATGACAAAATAAAAATAAAGCCCAGAATAGTACTGTAGAGAAAAAATAAGAATAAAATAATTATACGAAAATGGAGAATGGAAATATAAATACATACAAACACAGTCACCAAGCAGTATTTAATGGAAGGATAAATCATTACAAAGAGGAAAAAAATACCATACATACAATTAGCATAAGGTAGAAAGAAATAATTTTGCTTAGTACAACAGGGATCCTTCCATTTATGCAACTTTCTGCTATAGTTCTCTCAGTTTGAAGAGGGGGATCTAAAAAAAACCAATTTGCTATTTTATCTGTTCTTTGTTTAAGTTTCAGCCATCTAGAATTATTTTAAATCAGTCAATAGCTTTCTTTTTAACTTTATTAAATTTATGGCAGATCTATTCTAAGCATGCCTTCTCAAAAATCACTGCAGAAGTGTTCAATGGACCTTGTTACCAAGTTTATGTATGTAACACAAACATGCAGCCTTAATTCATATGTTAAGAAATAGCCAAATTAACCCTTTATCGTGATCTGAGTCTTTGTGAGCTAAGTAGCTTTTAGTACAATTATTTGCAGAGCATTGAAGGAATGCATAATACTTGCACCAGAATTAGTGGGACTTAGATACATATTATATATAATTTGGATTTTTTTCACAACCTGGAAAAATATATATCCATAGTCTGAAGTAAGTTTGATTCCTTAAGGCTAAGTGCTAACTGTGCTCAGTCTCTTTAAATTTCCCAGGATGGTCTGAGAGAGGAAAAACGGTTTTGTCTCATCCCATTGCCAATAGATCATGCCATGTCCTTGTTTGGCCTTCAGCCAATATAATTATTTTCCTTCCCACTGTAAGATCCTTGGTTAATGTTAGAAGCATGTTGAGTTAGTAGCTTTACAGATCTTCACATTCAATTTAGTCATCACACTTTTAAAAGGAAGACTGTGTATGAGTGTAGCTGATGGTCACGCAAGACAAATCGGTTCCCTTACCCCAAGGGCACAGCTGCTCAATGTTAATACATTAACTTTGACAGTTTTTACCATGCTTGTCTTTATCAGTGGCAGAATCTATTTTTCAAAATGAGATGATAAAATTTCTAATTTTTGTTCTACTTGGCTCTCTCTGGTTCTTTAAAGCAGTTCATATACACGAAACTTTGCCATTTTTTAAATCTCTATATTAAAAAAAAAGCTTTCCCCATTTAATTTCTACTAGTCAAATTGTTCTTAATTCTATAAATGCCTTTATATTTATTAAATCATATTTGCTAAGTATATTTTATGTTATTAATGGGTTGACATATATCACAGCTTTGACTATTATACTAACTCAAATTATTTTGGTAATCTAATGCATAGTTATGTAAACTTAATTTTATATACATACATTTGTATGCAATATTCCAGTAACAAATTGTAAAACAGAGTTTGGAAAAGTACATAATTGCACATGCAGGGAAAAGTATGTGAGGGGCAAAATGGTAGTGTTCACATACAGTACAATTCGAACTGAACAGATATGTAACTCATTCCTTTTAAATATCTTTCTGCGGTCTAAAATTGCATAGGAATCTCATATTCCATGACTTATCTGAATGTATACTGTGGGTACATTAGCTATTTGGCTTTGACCGGAATAATAATGGCTAAGATGCCTCTTAAAGATAACTGTTAACATTGCATTATGTGTTAGATCAGCTTTCCCCAACCTGCTATTTTCTGGAAATATTGGTTGAAAGATTTCAAGCTAAATGAAAACCACTGCAATTATAGTCCAGCATATTTGGAGGGCACCAGGTTGGAGAAAGCTGTATTTTATTGTTCATTCTGTATTATTTGTATTCCTATACTTCATTACTTTTATGCAGAGCTAAGAAAAGCAGCCATAGTTACTGTAAGGTATCTTTGGCAAATAAATAAAAACTCTGCAAAACTTTATACAAATTATCCATCCAATTTTTATCTTATCTTTTTCCTGTGATAGTTAGGGCTTCAGTAGTCATTCCATTATACCTTCAAAACAACCCTCTGAAATATCATAGCTGAGACATAAAAATCCACTTGCCCTAAGTAACTCTCTGACTGGTCTGGTAGGAAAGGGACTTGAACCCAGGTTTCTGAAACTGAAGTTTAGCATTGAACTGATTGCAATGTGAGAAGGTCTGGATTACTTGAAAAGGAAAAGATGCAATTTATGCATCAAACAAAGATCCTTCTGTACTCACCTGATTTTGGCATTCCAAACTCATGATGTTGTTTCTTGTGTTTCAACCTCTTTATTTGTATTAACTATTTAACCTGGTTCTCCCCAACCTGATGTCCTTCAGATGCCTTGTAGTATAACTTCTTTTATATGATCCATCAATAATCATGTTGTTGCCTAAATCTTTAAGCAGATAGTTACATGAGAATTGCTTTCTATAGCCAATATTCAAATGATCCATGTCTTTATTTGAAATTCACTGTTCCTGCTTTTTTGCCACAATATTCTTTTCATAATACTTTTCCTGTATTAAAGTTTTTTTTTCAAAATTACTCAAGTGATTTATAGGAATCTTAGCATTTCATGTAAATGCATTAAGGAATGTAAGGATTTTTTCATTTTTTTTCCCACAAGAAGCTTCAATTTGCTCATCATTTCCCCTTGGTATCTGGTTTCAAGACATGATGTGCTGAATTACCTTTAATATCACTTCAGCAGATACAGTGCATTAACTGAGTCAATTAGACACAATTCTTTTGTATATGATGTGCCGCTTTCATTACTCTGTTGTCTATAGATTGTCTGAGTGTCAAATTAAAGGCAATTGGAGAGGTTGGCTCATAACTTGAAAAACAGCTCTTAAGGGAAAAGCAAGACTTTACATCTCAACAGACAGCTGTTGCATGTGTGTTAGTCACTAAATTTAGTTACCTCATTATTCATGTTTCCAAGGGTTGGCTCACATACATGGCTATTAGTTGTTGGCTATCACATTAACTGTTAGTTTTGATGTGTGAATGAGCTGGCAACAATCTAATCTCACTGAGCTTTTATTTAATGCAGCTTCCATTACTAAAGCAAAACACTTGTTAATGGAGACTATCACCCACTTGGCTAACAGTCATTAAGGAATAGATTCATATATGCATGTTTTCATTTCAGGATTGCTTGTAGGTATGAATTTATTGTTATTTAAAAATCCCAGCAATATGTTATATCATCAGTATTGCCAAAAGTCTGGAAATCTGGAGGAAATTTCAAAAGATTGGCAAGATATTAGACTGAGCTAACTAAACAACTTACTCCCTTGTATTCTGCAGACACTACTGAGAGCCATATTTTTTGGTTCTCCCATGATGGATATCAAGCATAATAGTCTTTCAAGATTGCAGAGATGCCTGAGAGAAGTTAGCATTAAAAGAAAGAAAATGCAACCACTAGCAAATGAATCCTACATCCACTTCTAGTGATTGAACTGGGGCTTTGTCCAGGCTGATCAGCAACTGGCACTTTTCTTTTAAAAGATAGCTTGGTATCTAGTGGTCTCTGAAGCAATAATTATAATGGTCTCAACTTACAATTGATTTAAACTGCTTGGCCTGGCATATACAATTCATGGTATATATTTGTATATTTTACAAGCAAATTCTTGACATTCATCTTGGGTACAAAAAAATTGGAGGGTACAACCCCTCATTTTAAAAATGAAAATCATAATAAAGGGAAGCAACAATGAAAGCCAACAGTTGTACATCCATTGACTCTGAGATGGATGACAATTGCCTGTTTTACTCTGTTGGGCTCATCTATCTTGTTTTTATTTTTTTCCAATTGTAAATATAATAGCTGCCAAGAGTCTTCAGATTTTGGCGGCATATAAATTTGATAAATAAATAAATAAAAAATAAAATCTTTGGGACTAGCATTGGGCTTGTAGCAATCAATACAATTAGATGGGAAAATATCATTTAATATTTGTATTTAATATTAACAGGTTAGGAATGTTTCCAAAGAAGGACAATATAGTTCAGCATACACTAAAGTATGGCTCTACTTTCCCTTCGGGTTTTAATATAATATATTAAATTCTATTTTAAATCCTATATTCAGTCCACAACAAGCTAGTCTATGAATATTTACAATATTATGGCTCTTTCTTTGTAGATTTTTCCTATATTTCTGCTATAATATTTGCATAGATGGGACATGTGGCTAACTTAAATTAGAACTGTGCTTGGTGTAAGTCACAAAGATGCAAACTGAGAATATTAATTCTGATTAATTAATGTAATAGATTAGGGGTGTAAACTGACATCTGTCAATTCTCATTCAGTTCAAATATTCATTGTTTCTTCATCAACAACCAGGTCCTATTAATTCCTAAGATTTCTTGCTTAGAAACAGCCATGATTCTCAGGAGTTTCCATTAGGAGCTGTCCTAGGTCCTGCTCAAGGAGACACAGCACTGGCTATACCTCTGAAGAACCATGCTGCTATTTGTTCTTGGACCTTCTTCAGTGGTCAGTCTCTTTCAGGTTTTATTTCACAATATTTCAATCTGGGACTATAAAATGAAAACAAAACTCAGGACCATAAAACAGAAACTTGGATTTAGTCCAAATAATAAATCATAAATATACATTGAACACTCCAAATAGCAAAGGTTCACACATTACCGTGTTTGCTTTGCTATAAAATTCTGTTATTATCTATAAAATAATTAAAAAAGGACACATTTGAAGCCAGAAATCCTTTTATTTATACATTATACTGCCTTTAAAACCAAGTGAGTTTTCAGGCATATTACCAAATCCATATTTTTGTCATATATTCCTGTAGCAATCAATTATTTTGATTGATGCAGAATTTTAAAAGTCCTATATTTTTACAAGGAAAAATGATCTACTCAGGCAAAGAACCATTGTCATAAACAAGCCCATGTTTCCTGGTCAAAGATGAATTACAGATCCAAAGGTTTATTCCTTTTCACAATGCAAGAGAAAAGAATATTTGACAGGCTTCCAGGTCTTCAGAAGTCTGCTGACAACCAAAAAAATAAAATAAAAAAATATGACATCTCTTAGATTCCAATGTAATTCAACAGGCTGCTGTGCACAAATCAAAGGCAGCATTCAAAAGTGAAACCCTCTTTTCCTCCATTTTGTATGGGAAATACGTATGTTATAATGGATTAGCTTGCAGGAGAGATGTTTGATCAAAAGTATTCATTTTATTATGTGATCTTTTTTCTGTCAAAAAGATATGCAGAGCTTTATTTTTAAAACTATATTTTAAAATGTTTAAAATATAAGTAAACTTGCCATCCCATATTGTCTGGTATCCTGGTCAACAACAGATGATTCAGAGATAGAGTCTCCGAGGGAGGGTGAGGAGATCTTAACAACCTTAGAACACTCTCCTAAAATCTGAAAAAAAAAAACCTTCTACAGTTCTTCCTTCTTCTATATTAAAGCTCCAATATTTTGGAAGGAAACAGAGAGGGGAGAACAATATCCATTTTTTTTTATGTTTGCTAGTTTAAGTTTGGAGCTTTAAGTTTTGACTCCGGATTTTGATTTTAAGTCTGTGTGCATGTTAAATGATTTGATGCAGGTTTTTTGTTCATAACAAGGAGAAAATACAGTAAATAATGTGAGGTTTGAATGGTATTTTTAAAAGTGATTGTATGCAATACATTCTTGTGTAAGAATCAAATATTATGAAACAGGCCTGCATAGACTTTTGAGGAAACACATGTAAAAATTTCATGGATTGGAGATAGACCTGTCCTTTCCCAGACAAGACCTCTGAAAAAAAAATTAAGACAAATAAATGAGACATAGAATATTGATACATAGTGCCATTAGTAACTGAAGCAGTCTGCTAATGAAATGACAGAAATGAAAATCCAATCACAACTGAATCTGTTAAAAAAACCTCCCTTCTAACTAAACTTGATATATTCAAAGAATGATAACTGGCACTTGTCTTCTCAGGAGAATGGTACATTTTCAAAAAGTAGAAATATATAGCTTGTCACTATTGCATAGTGGGTAGAGTGTTACACATGGAATGGGGTTCAACACCATTCAGCTACAATATGTTATGCCTTTGGGCTAATTCCTCTGGGTCTATTTGCCTATGACAAGATTATAGCAAAATACAATGGGACAGCTCCATCTATGTTGGTCTGAGATTCTTAGATGAAATTAAAAAAAAAATCTGTTACACATGGCTCTATTGAAAACATCTTATAAAAAGTAAGGAAAATGTAGATCATATTGATAATTAAGCTGGTAATCAATATGTTGGTGCAAAGTAGGCACAATCATTCTCAACCAGCAGCTTCATTTCAAGGCAAAGTGTGCCTAGATGCCTAGACAGATAACCATGACACAAGTTGTGGATTACTTACAATGTGGGAAAGAAATATGCCCCTTTACTTCTCAGTCTGTTTCAGCCAGATGATTCTATTGCATTGAACTGTACTATTTGAATTGTACTATTGTACTATTTTCATGGCCCTTTTCATTGTTTGTGGCCTATCACTAAAAAAATTGCCAGGCTTTTCAGAACATTAATGAGAAATTATTTTTTAAGAAAAAAATGACCCAATTATGTAAGTTCCAGGAGTCTTCTTTTCCATGGGCACTGTGATTTTTTTTTTTGTAATGAATCAGATGTGTAAATAAGTTTGAGAGAAACAGCCATACTTTTTAACCAACTTAAAAATGGCCATCTATTCTAATAGTTAGAATCTTTATAGCTGAAATTCTTCCCTATTGATATTGATAAACAGTAGTATTTAAATTAATGATGCTTGCATTAGTATACTGTAGATGATAAAATGTGCTTTAAACTATTGTGACTTCATGTGAAGGTTTCTCAAAATATCTATTTTACATGAGATACAAGCCTCAGCTGACATTGCTCAAACATCCCTTTCTTATTAGCTAACAAGAACAATTAGGAAATGTTTCCAGTAACTTTAGTCTCTCTGCCTGAATGCACACTGTTCATTTTTCTATGTCAACAAATGCTGATACTTAAAAACAGATTTCCATAAACTAATTTACCTATTTTTCTATCCAAAACACATGACTTTCCTGACTGTTAATTCCATTTGACAGTGAGTGGCTGGGCTGCTTAGCCCTGGCAAAATAAGGCATTGTTGTGAAGTGATTTCTAATGAACTCTACTTAGGAAAAGACCATAATGCTGATAAATTTTGACAACAACAACAAAAATCCATTATTAATGAAATAACAACATTGGAAGCCTCTGAGAAATAAGCTGATTCCAAAAGAAATCTTAGAAACCATTAGTCTCTCAATGTAGATATTTATTTGGAAAAAGTCATGTGAGAAAGAAGGAAGCTTCATTTATTGTCCTTTAAAAAAAGGGTTGCTGAATATGTTCTTTAAGTATGCAGAGACAGATCTGTGTTATTGTTGTTTTAATAAGGAGATCCACTATTGGTCTTTGTTAATGTCATGGATGCTGAAAAAGAATTAATCAAATCTCAGTTTCATTTCACTAAATATAGTTATTCCAATAAATCTTGATTTGTCTATGATTTTTAAATTATTAAAATGAGAAATTGAATGGTTGAACAAAGATCAAATATTGTTAATTAATAGACAAGATTTTTATATAAGTATTCATTTTCTAAAATACTTCTCACTGGGATTTGGGAAGAGTTTAGAATGATCTATTTGTTCACAGCAATAGCCTCAGAATTTTTCTGAATTCTTCAAAAATTAAAGATGTTCTTCAGTCTTCATAGAAGTTGAAAGAAGTTCATTAGAAGTTTATTGATAAATTTATAAGAAGTTTATAAATTCCATAATTTATGGATTACAATTTTATCCACTGATATATTCATAACAGGGACATTCAGAAACTCTCATGTGACGAGTTACTCAGAATTAAGGGCAAATTATCTGAGTCTAGTTAGTAATGCCAGAAAATGAAGCTTTGAAAGATTGCAAGGAGTGGACACTGCAAAGAATGTCCTCTACCATAACTCTTAAAATAAATGAAAGTGATGGAAACATTTTCTAAAAGACCAAAGTTGAATTTAATGGCAGAGCTTCTGTGGCTATTTAGGTGGCATAAGGAATCTTTTTGGAAGGGCTTATCTGATCCTCCTTGATTTGTTGCATAATTTAAAGATTAATGCTGCTCAGTGAGACTTGTTAATCATGCCCAGCTTAAACAAGTTAAAACATATTAAAATTGCTGAGGCTGAGAAATACTAATCTAAGTTATACTGCATGGAAAAAATCAAATAAAATAATTATATTGCAATAGCTTATTCATTTTTATTATTTCCCTACTTTGTTTTAAAAATGATGTTCCAATCCAGTAGAACTGAAGATGATAGAATATCTGATTTTATAAGTCATGAATGGTGTTTTAGAATATTTGTGCTAATGAAACATTATTTTAATTAACTACTATCATGAATGTTTGCACATATTTATTTCATTTTTGTTTCTATTTTTTAATTTTCTAAAAATTAAAAATATGTGACTTCAGGGCAAGAAAACGAAAAGAAATTTGAACAGAGAATTGGAGTTTCCTATGGTATAAAACCAATGCTTTCAGATCTTAATAAATATTAAATTGGTTTTTATTATCTTAAAAGAGATTAATTCAACCATTTTTTTAAACTGGACTCCTCCCTAAACAAAAATTCAAAAAAATTTGATATCATTCTTTTCTTGCTGAATTTCAGTGAATATTTATTGTACATATTGTCTTAAATCTGAAATCTGCAATGTATCTGCATTCTCTTTCAATTGTATAAACATGCATTGACATAGGCTTGTATACAAACAACTATGTTCCCACATATTGTTCAAATAAATACGCAAAATATCTCTAGATCCATTCATAATTGCTTTTGTTCTCTCTTCAGAATGATAGCTTTCTTTGCTATTGAGAAGTTTGCATAAATACTGTTTTCTACAGAGATTTAGCGAATTCTTACTTTAACATTATAATTTACATAAAGATAAGCTTTTGGAATAGAAAACACACTTCAAAATTTCAAAACATGTCATACATCCTTTCATAGAATGCCACTGATCATATTGAAGAATATATATCTCTGGATCTTATTTGCACATTAGTACTAAGGGACATTAAGTTGATATAACTCTGAAACTATTTTCTTCCAATTTCTTCAGTTCCTTCAAAATCCCTCAGAGCTGTTGTTTGAGAAATAATTTATTTCAGCCTTTGATGAAGACAGTGTTCCTTTTTAAACACCTATGTTTGTGCCACAAAAATTAACATTTTTCAGCCTTTTAAGGCTAGGAACATGAATGCAGTCAGGTATATTTTGACTGACTTTCATAAAGTTGCTCCATATGAGAAGGAATATTAATTGGACCTTGAATAGGTGAAATGTACACCAGATTTACATGTGTTGGTTGATGGTGCACTCTTATACCACTTGGATATTCATATGTAGTATAGATACTTCATTTATTTTGTTGCCTTTTAACAACTTGATAGATTGATATTGGCCTTTTAAGATTTCTGACATCACCATTCCATGAATGGATATCTGATAAGCTTGTATAACCTTAAAAAATAGCTGAAACCTCAAACTGTTGGTGGCTTCTTCAGGGTCTGCATTCATGAGCACCCTCCCCCTTCCCCTCCAGGTTTTTTCTTCTGCTTCTCTCTTGGGGAATGCCTCTGGCTGAGCTGCTATTACCAACATAAAACAGCAAAAAGTGATTGAGCTCTAGAAGGTCCAGGCTTCCTTAGAAATCCTTAGTATTCTTGTTATTTAGAATAAAATCTACCTGCCTACCTGTCTACCCTACTATTGAATCAATATTATTATCTATAGAATCCTCAATACATAAAGTAGAAAAATAATTTAGTTTAGTATAATGGATAGAAGTTTCATATATAATTGATATGAATTATTGGAAACCACGGCTCTCCAGGCTTGATATGGCTGGGTGATCTGTTGAACTTCTTTGCAACAGACCTTCCTAGCTTTGACACATAAGTGATGAGAAGTTTTAAAAAAAAATACTTCACAGATCGTGTTTTAAGGAAAATAGAATGGTCCAACACAAAGGAACATATTTTTTTTTCTGAACAGGCACTTGCTTGCCTATCAAAATAGTTGTATCCTCAAAAGCTATATATCAGAACAAATGCATTTATGAAGCTGCACTTTTAAAAACAAAGTACAGTACTTGGGAATCATATGTATTGGTAGACCTCGCTTGCCAACTGCCTCATTTACTGACTGTTCAAAGTTACAACCATTTAAAAATAGCTTTGTGACCATTTCTTGCATTTATAATATCACACACATGATTACCATTTGTATAGTTTGAAACTGGGTTGTGACAAGCAAAATTAATGGAGAAAACAAAAGTAAAATCATTAGCTGTTATGTCTTATGATGTCTCGTGTAATGACTTGGGATGATTCTCTTAACAATAAAAGTAGAAATGAGATCATAATCCATCATGATGAATGATTTTCAGCTTAGCAACAATGTTGCCAATCTCAACTATGTCACTGAGGACTATCTGTATTATGTGCAATATTAACTGGAGGCTTTAATTCATTTTATTTAAATAATAACTTAAATTGTAAACCTAGACAACATATTAAAAAGCAGAGACATCACCTTGCCAACAAAGATCCGTATTGTCAAAGCTATGGTTTTCTCAGGAGTAATGTATGGCTGTGAAAGTTGGACCATAAGGAAGGCTGAGCACTGAGAATTGATGCCTTTGAATTGTGGTGCTGGAGAAGACTACTGAGAGTCCTTTGCAAGGAGATTCAACCAGTCGATCCTACCAGAAATCAACCCTGACTGTTCATTAGAAGAACAGATTTTGAAGCTGAAGCTCAAATCCTTTGGCCAGCTAATGCAAAGAGAAGACTTACTGGAAAAGGCCATGATGTTGGAAAAGATTGAAAGGAAAAAGGAGAAGATGACAGCAGAGGATGAGATGGTTAGATAGCATCATGGACATGATGTGTGTGGATCTGAGCAGACTCTGGGAGGCAGTGCAGGACAGGGAAGCCTGGCATGCTGTGGTTCATGGGGTTGCAAAGTGTTAGACATGATTGAGTGATTGAACAATTTATATAATTCATTTAAAATAAGAGAGAATTGCCTAGAAATATATGTTTGTTTATAGGATTTTAAGGCTGCTCATCTCAACCTAGTAATTCTGGACAGCTAACAATAGCTAAAATTATAACATAGAACAAAATAAAATGAACATAATATTATACAATGCAATTGAGGCCCCAAGCAAACTTCATTTAACATGTTATAAAACATACATCCTGGGCTCAGCTATCATCCTCGCCTCAGTGCCTGCAGGGAAACTAGGTCTTCAGATGAACATGGACTGGATGTAGACCAAACTATACTAGAAGAGGTCATTTCATCAAATATATTTGTATAACTAAATGGCTGAAATGCTTTTACACAAGAGTTTAAACTGCAAGAGCCTACACTTTTTTATACCTATTCCACCCATCACTATGTATAATATTATAAAATTCAACTGGTTAATTTTTCCTGGTTTAATATATTACATTATGCATTTTCTTGCTCCCTAAGCAAGTTTTTTCTCTATGCCTACATTGGGGGTTAGGAGAAGGAATAATTGGCTCTCAGAGTCAATAGTGTGGTTTACAGCTTGTCTCTGATTTCTGCAAGGTGGTTTGTGCCAGAGTAAGTTAATATATTTGGATCCTGGCCCTTGTTTGTGCTTGTTTATTGGCAGAAAACTTACAACATAATTTTAGAAACCATTCAACTACATCCCAACCATATTTTTAAAAATGTCAAGCAGAACAACATTTTCTGTAGCTCCTAGGAATGCCCTGTGGTAGAACATGAAAAATCAAGTATTTTCATTTGCAGATAAGGTTACACTGTGCCTATCTTCAATGTACATGGACGGAGAACAAATTAGCTCTTGCCAGTTGTGGCTGGCAGGCAAAAGTTCAAAGTTTAGTAAGTTCAAGACAGGCTGTTCATTTGGCACAAGGATAAAAGCCAGAAAAGATTTCATTTGGAAATGCAAAGAATGTAGCTTCCCATTCAGCTTCAGCAATAGTAATAAAGGGATGAATTCCACTGAAACCTTAATTGCATCAAAACAAAGCAAAAGGTTTTAAAATACAGCAAATCACAAAGGCTGGTGAAGAAGTAAGAGAGGATAGGGAAAAGAGGAGACCATCTCAACAGCACACAGTCAATAAAGGGAGCTAAAGTACATTTTTTAACAGAAATCATAGTAAATTTTTGCAGTTTTGGAATTGGCAGAAGTGAATGCTGGAGAAACAAATTAAAATTCCAGCTCTTAAACCAATCTCTTCAGGTGCAGAACATTACTGAGGTTTATTAAAACTTTGTTTTAGATTTGTGTGAAAAAGGACAAATAAAGAAAATAATAAAAAAAAAGTTTTAGGACATTATTTGAAAGGACAAGATTGTTAGAAGTAAAAGGAAGGAATATGAAGTTGGCTTATTTGATCAAGATTAAAATAGATATGTTGTTATTTCTGGTAACCCTTAGTGGACTTTTGCTGACAGCAGGACTGAAATGATAAGGTTTTATGGATCTGTTGATAGATAAGAGTGGGTTCTGGGAAGAAGAGATAATTTGTTGTTTTTTAAGAAAAGGTGTTAGTTTACTAAAATTGTTTATATTTGTTGCGATGAAGGGAATAGTAATGTCATTATATATTTCTTTTCTTTTTCTTTATTTTCTTTTTATTATTACTTCCTTTTCTATTTTTTCTATTTCTTTTTTCTTTTCTGAACCATCTATTTTTTTATTCTATTCTTTTTTAAATTTGTATTAGTTTTTATTATTGTAAATTACAATATTTCATAAAAATACTATTAAAAAGGATAAATTATGGATGGCAATATAATGACATTTTTTAAAAGACATCATAGTAAATTCTTTATAGTTTTGGAATTGTCAGAGAAGAACTGTGGAGAAACAAATTGTAATTCCAGCTTTTAAATTTGCCTATTCCACTTTCTTCTCCAGTTGAAGAACATTACTGAAGGTGAACAATCTGCTTCTATCTTCAGCAATGAGCTAGGATGCTTTGCTTAATATTCTCTTGCTGGAAATGAAAGCAGCAGCACAGAGAGCTGGAATTTAGGTGAGATGATAGTTCAACAAGAAAAAGGATCCACAGGAACCTCTGTACTTTATATTTCATCTATAAATATATTCATACATGTATGTATGTTATTATGGGAGCTCCAATTAACTAAAGTACTGTCTCAATTTTTTCCACAACAGCAGCCATGTGACATATTTTGTCCTGACCCAAATCACTCAATGAGCTTCCATGTTGTTACATACACTCCCTGTGGTCCTTGCAGTCCTAGTCCAACATCTCAGCCATTGCACAATCCTGGTTCTTACAGATACAAACATGTCCTTATGTAAAACAACAATACTGTCTGTATGTGTGAGCCTGTATATTTCACACAGATGCACAAAATTAACTGTGTACATGAAGGAACTATATTTCTCAGGATTTGCATACTCTCCCAAGGTAATTCACACCTCCTGATTCATTATTTCAGTATTGTAGTTGATTCATTTGCATATGTAGAAACATTATGGAGGGGAAGCATGTCCTGGAATTGAAGAGTTGAGTTTCTTCACCTAATTCTAAGACAATCTCACATTTTCACCAATGATGAGCAAATATTTCAGAGTTAAAGTGAAATATACATTTATTTAGTATACTAATATCCAGCATAGACAAGCACAGGGGGTAGGATAATGCAAAATAGTGTGAGCTATTCCATACACTTATGCAGGACTTATATTTTATATTTTCTTTCCCTTCAGTTTTTGGGTGGAAATTTGAGATGATCCTTGAACATTTTTAAAACTTGTACTAAGCCTATTTTAAGGCACACAAACATTCAACAGTAAAGCCAGAGTTGATGCTTGGACCACAAAAATAATCAACTTGGGGGCCCCATATGACTCTGGGATCATGGGATGGCCTCTGAGCTATACTTTCTAACCTATTTTTTATTCCAGGTTAGTTGTGTTTAAGTATGATTTATGATATGTTCTCTGTCACTCACTCTCTCAATCACTAATCCTCCTCCCCTTTTACTTCCCCAGCTGGTTTGGTCTGTTTTAGGAGAACTGATTGTTATTTTTTTCTTCTGCTTCATTTTTGTTAGGATCTGTGAGGCAGAGTGCTTCATTGGGTCAAGGAGTGGTTCTGCCAAAGAGAGGCATTAGCCCAAAAGTGCCATAGACAGAGAATGAATTGGGATGTTGCCGTGCTATGCAAAGAGCGCAAGTGAGAGGAGAGACAACTTCCCCTGCCCTTCCCCTTGGAAAGCTGTCTTTAAATGCATCAACTCTGTAGGCCCTTTCTTCTGCTGTTCAGTTGCTCCAGAAATTCACTGCTTGGAAATTAGTTGTTGCTTAATTATATTTATTAATATCATTATTATTGCATGCCACACATCTAGAAATCATCACAAGCTTGCCAACATCTTAAGTGACCAGTACCTGAGCAGAAGGTAGAACCAACTCTGCAAGGATCCTGTCATAATACTATACAGTTAATTACTCTTGAAAACTGTATTAATTTGCTCAAGATATATACCTTGTTCATGCAATCACAGATATGTTCATATTCAGTAAAAAAGGATTCTTTCTTTTAATATCTAATCTCCCATTGTTGTTTAATGTTATTGCTTGGATCTCACATTGGCTTCGGTATGATTACATTCTAAGAAGACTGTGAAGGACTGAATTCTTTATTCCTAAAATGGAATTTTGGAACTAAAGACTATAAAATACAAATATAGCCTGGCTTTGCTAACAGCCTTTTCATATTTACAGAGGTCTTGCTGTTCTTTAAGGGTTGGAGAGCAAGACCTTTTTCAATAGAAAAGCCAAATATTATACACACTTGCAGATTCTTAGACATTTTTTTCAAAAAACCAGGGTAAAATACAGTTAAATACTATGTTTTGAAATGGAAGAAATTATTCAGCAATATTTCATATAAACAACTGTATTGTGGAATCAATGTATTCAAAGCAGAAATAAAGATTGTCTATTTTTAAAACTAAAGTACACAATCACTTTTTGAGTACAAAAATGTAACATTTAGTCTTCTCAAGTTCATGTATTGGGAAATATGTCAGGACTAATAAGATTTTACTGAAATTTAGACTACATATCCCAGTATTAATTCTTTATTAACATCTGTATATTTGTAAAATCAGAAGTAATAAAAGTCTTTTTATCATTTTTATAGATGGCAGTATTAAACGTGTTAAATGCTGATACTATCAATAATGGCTTTTATTTTTATGTGAAAAAAATTCTAAGGTTTTTAGTATGCATTTATTTTTGAAAATATTTATGATCATTATAAAACACTCTAGGTTTGATAGTTTTGCAAGTAACTAACTAAAACAAAAAGATTTCTAATATTTCAAAGACCAATAGTCTGAGCTACATGTGTCAGGTGCATGAAATTTTATTCTTATTCTACAACTATATGCTGTTATTGTTGTTAGTGTTTAGTTGTCCAATCACTTCTCACAGTGACCAAGTTCACATCTCTGCTGAAACTGTAATTTTTTGAGCTTATATTTACTTCACAGCATCTAATATTGTGAGAATATTTAGCCATCCTGTCCTCTATCAGCTTCATTTTTAATTGCCTATGACTTTTCCTAGTTGTACATAATCTTTTCCCTCTAAAACTGTTTAAAAAAATTTTAAATAAACAAATGCTTTGGACTATTGCTCTAATAATCTAGTCAATAAAATAGAGTGGATACATGTCTGATCTACACATCACTATACAATTATGACCACATATAGTATAATAAAGCCCACTGAATGAACCTGTTACATGGACTTTAACTGTGTAATGTCCTAGAAAAATTCTTCTTCAGGGCCTCCTTCCCTTAGGTCTGGGTTTCTTCTTTTTCAGATGTAATGTTATGAAGCACTAATTAGTGGAGCTAGTCAAATTATTTTTAAAAAAGCTGACTAGAACATCACAAATAATATCCTCTTTTATATCATGGATAACATAACTTATCAGAGATAGTATATTCCACTGCTGATAATCAGATCATACCTAATTCAGTGGCTGAAGTCTGATCCCAAGAGGTTGGTGAGAAGATGATATCATGAGTTAGACTTAAGGTAATGCTACTTATGACATTCTATTCATGGGGGAAAAAACCTCAGTTGAAAGCTTCCTTGAAGGAAATCAAAAGGCAGGCATAAATCTGCAAAGCAAGGTTCCCCTCTCCTCTCCTCCCCTCACTCCAGAGATGCCAAATTATGCTAGGGGAGAAGTTCTGATCCTGCCAGCTCTTGAATTCACGCATGTAGATTGCTTTTGCTCCAGCAACCTCAGTAATCTCCAGTCTTTTGGACTCCAAATTCCAATGCATCCTTACCTATAACTGTTCTATAAGAGAGGCAATTGCCTCAATCTCTTCCCCAACTTTCATCCTAATTGTCACTTTCTTCTCTGCATCCCAATGAGATATTAAATTCTCCTCATCAGACAACTTATCAGAACAAATATAATAAATGAAGGTAATAAATGAAGATGAATTTCAGAAAGATAAGAGCTCCTTGGGACAGGAACTAGGGAGGTTTTGTTTTGAATTAACCATACATATGTTGGGGTGAAAGAAAGCTCAACTCAATGACTCTGTCATGATATATTTGTGGCTCCATGGTACATAATCATATCCATAGCCAGCAAGATGAAGAGATTCCATAAAAGCCTCAATGGAAAAGCATACAGGGCACTTCACTTTAGCTTTACAATTGGCATGACAAATATTATGTGCTTATAATCTGATGCTAACTCAACCATCTGTTTTGATCCTCTCCTTTTTCCTTTACGCAAATTATCTCCATTATATTTTTTTAAATGATGCACGTATAATTATTAATATATGATTTGCACTCCAGCTGAAATTCACTGTAGAAACTATCATGTTTCTGCCTCCAGACAATTCAGAAGAAAATGTGTTGGTAATGGCACACGTGTTTGCCAAGTAGGATGCTCCACTGGTGGCTTTGACCTGGTTTAAACAGGGTGAAAATTGGCACCAGGGAAAGATGTTGCAGCTTTTACAAATAGGATCCAAATCGCAGACTGAGAAAGCTCTTTGTGTGCCTCTGAAGGTGCTCAGATTGCTCAGTTTCCTGACATTACTGTTGATTTATTGCAGGTAGAGAAATACATTGGTATCACCAGTGCTATCTCTGGAAATACTGTTATTTTTTATACTGTAACTTCTGCATCAAGAGGCAAACACTTGACCGTGCTATCTCCAGTCCTCTCATTGTGACTAGAGAAGTTCTCCACTTGTCTCCCACCCTTCCTCACATGCCAGCCTGTGGCTTGCAGAGTCAATCGGAGTGACGTAAAGGATCAGCAGGTCAGGTTTGTTCTCCACTGGGGATCAGTTTGTGCTCCCAATAGCAAAGTTCATATACACAAACTGCTCGGAATGCATCTTACGCCCAAATCTCCAAAGCTTTTCCTCCAAGGAATCTAACCTTTTGAAAGGCTGCTCTTGGAATGTGCAACTGTTCAAATGAGTGGGAAGAATGAAATCATATCAGCTTTCAACACTGTTCACAGGTCCAAGTACAAGATCTGGAATCGTTTTGGTTCTGTAAATCAAAAGAGGTGATTCGGTTGACTCGGAGAGAAGACTAATGCCATACTCCGTTAATGGGTTAATGATTTTAGCATGCTAGATTTCTTCTTTTTCTTTTTTAGAAAAGGCTTATTTAAATGTTTATCAGTTGTGCAGAGTGGAGCAGCACTAGAGAGACGCCAGGGAAAACCGATCATTGCCTATGCATGGCAGTGTTGTCTGAAGATTAAAATAACATTGAGTATATTCTGTAAATGAAGGAGAGAACTAAAAAAAGCCTCCAGAGTCCATTATAAATTTTAATAATACATCAAGGTAATGTAACTGAATAACTGATCTCTGAGGGAAGAAACACAACATTGGGCTAATATTACAATTTAAATTATGAAAACAAAAAGTGCTTTTAGTTAATCTTGTCTTTCTGCTTTTATTCTTCAGGCTTTTAATTTTTTTTAAAAAAAATTTCCCTGAATCCAAAACACCATGTAAACAAATAAAAGTATGGGGGAAAAATAAACAGTTTGGCATCTCAGTAGATTAATTAATGCACTTCAGCTTTGGCACCAGTAGGCGAAAATTATGTGCATAAATAATATCACTAATTAAAAAGATGCAGATTAACATGCAAATAATGTTAATGAGGATCTGCAATTCCAGAGTGGATTCGCATAACATCAACAATTTAATGGGTTGGAAGGCTTGTGTTTGCATTACATTAATAAATTTCAAAGACCTTGCATAAAAAAGTTCTGTCAGAGCCTCTGTAGCCCACTTGTGAGTTGTAAATTCTGTGGGCACTTACAAACACTCACCGGCAGATGCCCAAGTCATTATCTCAAAGGCTGCTGAGAAGGTGCTGGGTGCCAGTGTCACCAGCTGTTAGGAACTGGGCAATGGGCAGTCAACTCCACCAATTATTTATATTATTTGGGGAGGCTTGATATTTCTTTAAAATAATTAATATTTTGTGCTCTGCATCTTGATCTGAATGGAAAGCATTTTAAGCCAGTAAAGTTGCTCTTTTTGTTGCTGCTCTTTTTCAACATCTCTTCTTAGCCTTTGATATGTTATGGCTGGGTGAATGCATAATGGAATTGATTAAGCAGACATAATTTCTAACCATAGGCAAAACAATATGGGATGCCTTTCATGATGTAATCTAACACTGAAATAAAATATGACCGCATTGAAAACCCAAATTAGTCATAAGAACCTGCATTTTATTTTATTTTTTTGTTACTCTCAGTATGAAAAAAGTCTCCTATTCTTATAGTCAGGAGAAAACTCTCAGAGGACAAAAGAGCCAATATGGGACAGAATTGGACCCATTTTTTCCCCCAGAATGCTAAGTGGTTCTATTAAAAAATATGAAGTAAGTTTCAACATACCCGACTCCACAATCTTAAAATATTTTAATTCTAAATATTTCTGCTCAGAAATGAACTCTGTTAAATTCAAAGGCTACTTCCAGGAAAGGGATACAAGAGGAAAGCTCAGGCAGCATTTTTTATAAAACTCATGACTGTTGTGACTTTACTAGAACCATGGGTCCATAAAAGTGGGCATATTTGATATTTTGGAAGCATGCCACGAAAGAAAATAGGTGCCTTACTGAGATTTCCACGTTAACAAAATGGCTGCTGCAATGGAAATTGCCAGCACCAAACTCCAGTTTACCAGAAGGCAAAATGGTGAATTACTCCCACTACGCCAACTCGTGCGGGTATCTCCATCACTATTAACCCCATTTACCATTAACTTTTTTTCTGGATGTGTGAGTGCACTTACATATAAAATACTGGTGCACTAATGACATTTAGGTTGCTAAGATCCAAATGCTCATTAGAATCTACAGCTGTATTCTGAATCTATCTGGTGCCATCTAATGGTTCTCCAGAGTTTTGCAGCCCAGATCTGACAACATTAACTACTAACCACTTATCCTTTTTATTTTTTAAGATTAATCTGGAAGATAAAATCGATAAATATGGAGACAGATTCTCTACTTTGGGCCTGCCAGTTTCCTTTTTATTTTTTTTAATTAAAAAATAATTTTACCATTTAAGAATAGAAGAGTAAATCAGGGCGTCTGGCAGGTTCCAAGTGAGCATTGTGATACATTGATGGCTGTGGTGTAATGTTGAGGACCTTAGAAACAGACTCACTCAGACTCAGTTTCTACTCTTCAGATATAATAACCCTGATCTACCATAACGTTTCTGTAAAGATTAAAGAAAGATAATATTTATAAAAAAATCATTATTTTTACCAGAGTACAGTGTCTCTTTTCAAGTCTAGAGCTGAAACTAGAGCTATACTCACACCTGATGTCAATCCTGATCTCAATAACTATATCCCAAATAATTCAAAATGCAACAGTTCATATCCATATGCATCTTCTTCATATGCTTATCCATAGAACATGTATTGTATTGATAAGGTCATATATAGCTCTTCCCCTTTCATAGATTACCACATTATGTAAAAATAATAATGGTTATGGTTTTCATACTCAAATAATTTTATTCTTCTCTTTGATGGCTTTTCTATCTGCAGTAGGTAACCCTAAAAGAAGCACCACAAAAATATTCTAAAAGTGTAATTTTTTTTAGATGACACCCAACTTTATTTCTCTACTCCGGGCTGATGCCATGAACATCCTATCTCAGTGCACGGAGGCTATTGAGGACTGGATGGAATGAAACAAGCTCTGACTCAACTTTAACAAGACTGAGTAGCTGTGGGTATTTCGATCCTCTGGAGACAAAGCTCTTCAATCTCTAGCTCTGGTTAAGGTGGCCAGTATGCAATCTGGGGGTCCTCTTCTGCTTATGGCTTACAACTTCTGCTGTGTGCAAAGGCTTACAACTTCTGCTCTGGCTAGGAAAGCCTTTGCACACCTTTGAGTAGTGTGTCAGTTTCACCCATTGCTGGATTGGGAGACCATGCTCACTTTTGCCCATACCCTTGTAAGATCTTGCTTAGATTACTGCATGGGGCTGTAATGGGATTACTTCCATATGGGGCTGCTCTTGAAGAGCATTCAGAAACTTGATGCAAAATGCAGCTGCATGGGTAATGGCTCCACAGCACATATAACATCATGACTGTGAGCTGTACTGGTTGCCAGTGTGTTTCCAGATGCAATTCAAGGTACTGATTGTCACCCTTAAAGTCCTACATGGCTTGGGATTGGGTTACCAGAGAGTGTGTCTTTTTCCAAGAGTTTCTACCCATCCAACTCAATCCAAATGATTGGTAATGATGCAGATCCCATCAGCTAAGGAGTGTTGACCGGTGGGAACTAGAAGACAGGCTTTTTCTGTGTAGCCTCTACCTTGTGGAATGATCTCCCCTCAAAAATTAGAATGGCCCCAACCTTGTTGGCCTTTCACAAGGCTTTAAAAACTTGGCTATGTAAGCAGGCCTGGAGCTCAGAATGTGTTGAAGGCTCTGTTTCTTGGCTGTACTGTAATTGATTAATTATCTTGGCTCCTGTTTATATTTATTTACTTTGTGGATGTTTTTACTATTTTGATGTTTTTAATTGCTTTATATTTTTAGAATTGTAAGCTATCCGAAGTCAGCTTGAGTTGAGTGACTATAGAAATTGAATAAACAAATAAATTTCAAATAGATACATTATTTTCCTTCAGATTATAATGATAGAAAAGAGAGGTACAAGTTCAAAGACATACAGTAACAGAAATGGCAGGGCATTAAGCTAGGAGTAGATGGAGAGTCACAAAGTTGTATCAGACCTGGATCACGGTTACCATGAGAATGGATAGGTACAGATTCATATGCAAGAAATCACTGTCAAGGCCAGCAGATAAACAGAGTCATAGTAATCAAAAATGCCTCATAAATTAGTCTTGTTAATTCAGGAGTTGCTAATATCATAATAATATTGCAGCATGGACCTATTGTCCTTTGGGTTTCAGAATCAATTTAAAATGTTTATCTTTAAAAGAAAATAACTGTTAAGTTGAAGGTCATATTTTGCATGACTGAAAACCAATTTTCCTTTTTTTCTCTGTTCAGATAGTTGATGATTGACCAAATATATTCCAATCCTTGTGATGAATCTTCAGGATTCTAGTGCCTCCAAAAACTGTGATGATGCCAAGAAAGAATTATGGAATATCAAAATCTAAGGAGGAAAACAAAAGAATACAATACATACTCTAAATCAGGAAGACGTTATAGCTGAAGAAAAGTTTAATCGAAACAGGAAGTCTTCTGATGTCCTTGCAGTTTAGCTGGACCAAATTGGTATTTCATGTGAAAAGGACTGTGTGAACCAAATTCTGAAGAGATCAAAGCTAAGCAGATGCTACCTTGTATTATACTGTTATACATCAAAAATATAACATTTATTGTTTTATGAGAATGCATTTGTGGTAGTTGTTTAGTCGCGCAGTCGTGTCCAACTCTTCGCGACCCCATGGACTACATTACGCCAGGGCCCCCTGTCTTGCACTGCCTCCCAGAGTCTTCCCAAGCTCACGCCCATCACACTGACTATGCTATCTATCCATCT
>JANHZU010009568.1:38175-57538 GCA_032468055.1 Acrochordus granulatus | reverse complement strand
GGAAGGAAGGAAGGAAGGAAGGAAGGAAGGAAGGAAGGAAGGAAGGAAGGAAGGAAGGAAGGAAGGAAGGAAGCTGTGTTTTTGTTAAATATTACTTCTGCATTTAATTTTTTAAAATTGTTTAATCTGACCCCAGTCATGCAACAGATTAATCTGTATAAACACCAATTAATTTAAATGTAGATTTAGAAATGTAGTTCAATTAATTTATCTAATCACAAAGTAATGTATGCACAAAGCTTGTATTTCAGATACAATCACAACATATATGAAGTATTATACTGTAACCCCTAGCTGTCAGCTTTCTATTTTTGCAAGCCCTTGAGGTTGGAGAATCTGCAGTTGGTAAATTGTAGAGTTCATATGAAAAATAGGATTGGGGAACTAACACAAGATTAAGTCATAATGCAATTTATTAAGATTGCTCAACGTTTTTAAAATTTAAAATAAATGTCAATGATGGCAAGAGATGGATGGGACTTTGAATGTTCTTAGCAAGATACCTTTCTTCTCCGCAGTGGAAAGGTCTGCAAAATTTTCTGCTGCTATGGATATTGACTCAGGCTGAACCCCTAGAATTTCAACTTTTTGAAGAACATATGGAAAATTGCCTGCCTCTTTATCCTTCTTAAATCTTTTTGCAGTTCTTTCTATGGCACCCAGATGTCATCAAGTGTTCCTCTATTTCTGCATTTTGATAATTAGCTCTTTTCTTCTATCAACTGCTTAATTTAGCAAGGGACACTCCTGCATGATCTGCTGAAGCCATCTCTTCTACAAATAGTCCTCACAACCATTCATTCAGTGTCCATTTGAAGTTACAATGGCATTGAAAAAGTGACTTACAATTGGTCCTCACATTTACAACTGTCACAGAATTCTCACAGTCACCTGATCAAATTCAGGTACTTGGCAACTGGTATATATTTACAATGGTTGAAATTTGAATCCTGGGGTCATCTGATTGCCATTCCTAGCTGATTTCTGAAAAAATCAATGGGGGAAACCAGATTTGCTTAACAACTGCATGATTCACTTAACAACAGCAGTGATTCACTTAACAGCTGTGGCAAAAAGTCATAAAATTGGGCATGGCTCATTTAACAACCAGCTTGCTTAATAATGGAAATTCTGCTCCCAATTGTGGTCATATAGTAAATTGAGAGCTACCTGTAGCGTTACAGTATGCAAATGGCATTTTTTATATAGATTTCAATCCAATCTCTGCTGATAAACTTGCTAGTTCACTCTTTCCTGTAGTGGCCATTAAAGTCATAAAGTTTCTCTGAGCTTTATCCTTAATTATCTTCATGCTTATGAGTATCTTCTGGTTCTGATCTTCCATCCAAAAACTGAGCACATGCTCCATATTTTCTATTGGAAATTTCATGCCATAAATGGGATTTCAATGTTGCTATTCCCTTTTATCAATTGCTCTCATAGTTTCATTTTTAATAATTATATGAGTTATAATTAATTTAATCTAAACAACTGACCAACAGCAATATTGTTTAGTAGTTCACACAACTCATTCACTACTTCAGTTTTCTTCTCCAAGCTTATTATAGATTTAGAAGGCTTGGTGACATTCATTTTTTTCATTCCTAATACCATTAGTGGAGTCTTTCTTAATTTCAGTGAGAGTAAATTTTATGGTTCTCCAGCTAGCTTAAGAACAAAACCCACTTTGATATCACATTATCTCATTAATGCTCAAATTTGGGGGAGGGAATTATGCAAGGCAAATGAGTCTAGCAAAAAATTTGTACAGATATTCTGATTTTCATTTGGTAAATCTCTTATATTGAAAAGTTACTGTCATTTGCCAAGTTCATGTAGTATTTTTTATGCATTAGTAAGCCTTTCAGACAATTTCTTTTTGATCATGAGAAAATATGAAAGATATATGGTGTTGAACTTAAAAAAGAATTGCAAAAAATTACATTAAAAAAGGTAAAGGTTTCTCTGCCAGTCAAGACCGACTCTAGCGTGCAGTGCTCATCTCTGTTTCCAAGCTGAAGAGCCAGCGTTTATCCAAAGATACTTCCATGGTCATGTGGCCAGCATGAATAGATGACAAAGGTGCAAAGACACTGTTACCTTTCCTGCAAAAGTAGACGGTACCTATTTATCTACTTGTATTATTCAGGAGCTGAGGTAAACAACAGGAGTTTACCCTGTACAGCAGTGCCAGGTCTCGAACTCAGGCTGCTGATCTTCTAGCCGTCAAGCAGGGTGTCATACCACCATGCCTCTTAAAAAAAAATTACAATATTTTTTAGCAATTTCCCCCAACTTTTTCCAAAACAGACCAAACTATTTGCAAGGATTTGGGCAGGAGGTGACAAAAGCAGTGAAGGCAAATTGATATCAGGAATGGTGAATTCATCTCTGTTGGAGTAGGTGTTTCCAACTCTTTTTAAAAAGGTGCTGTATGGTCCTACCTCTAGAAACCATTATCTGGATTTTTTTCAGTCAGGTTTCAATCCCAGGTATGGGACAGAAACAGCATTGGCTTGCACTCATGGATGATCTCTGGCTAAAGATGGATGGAAATGGTGCATCCATCATTGTTCTTCTTTTATTTCAGCTTTTAATACTATTAGTCATGGTATTCTTTTGGCCAACTGAGGAAATGGGGAGTGGGTGGCATTGTTCTGTACTGGTTCACCTTCTTCCTCTGGGGTCGGTCCCAATTGGCGTTGATAGGGAGAAAGAAGTTCAGCTCACAGCCCCTGCATTGTGGAGTGCCACAGGATTCAGTTCTTTTTAACATCTACATGAAACTGCTCGGTGAACTCATCTGTAATCATGGAATGAGGTACCACCAATATGCTAATGAGACCTAGTTATACATCTTCATCCTGGATGAAGTGAGGAATGCTATGGACTTTTTTTCATGTCATCTGTGGGTGCTGGATGGGGGACAACAGTCTTCAACTACACCCTGGTAAGATAGAGTGGCTGTGGATAAGGGGCCTCTCTGATCTGGGAGTTTGACATCTTTGGTCTTTGATGGAGTTGCACTACCCAAGACAGTCCCAATGCATAATTTGGGGCCCTCCTAGACACAGAGCGGCTGTGCCTAAGAGAGCCTTTGCTCGGCTTCATGTTGTGCACCAGTTATGCCTTTTCCTGGATAGGAAGCGCTCTGCTCAGTCACTCATCTCCTATTTGGACTACAATTGAAGAATATCCTGAAGCTTCAGCTGGTACAAAATGTGGCCATATGGACAATCTTGGGTGCCCAAATAATGGGGTATGTAACACCTTTGCTGGTGAACTTCAGTGAGTGCTGGTTTGCTTCTGGGTCCAATTCAAGGTGTTTGGAATAACCTTTAAAGCCCTACATGACATTTGCCCAGGTTATCTACAGAACTGTCTTCATCCTGTTATATCAGCCCATCCCACCCATCAGCCAAAGAACTTTTCTGCCATTGCCTTTTTGCTGTGGCAACCCTCCCTCCACAGGTAAGGTGAGCCTGCATTGTCTTGACCTTCTGTAAAGGCAGAAAAACATGGCTCAACAGCCTTGCTTGGACACACAGAGAAGCACACAGTGGAGGGGTTGGTTAGTGCCATGACAGCTCCCACACATTTTAATTATTTTTTCAACATTTTTAACATTTCTTGCCTCTCTTAAATTTTATATCCTGTTTTTATGTTTTTAAATATTCTCTTGTATACCTCCCAGAGTCCCTCTGTAAGGGAGATGGATGGTCCTTAAACATGAAAAACGAATAAAATTACTGAGGCATCCTGCAAGACATTCCTTCATACTAAACATTTTTTATATATTTAAATAGCTGGATTTCAGATAAATATGCATATTCAAATACAGTAAAAAAGGCCATCTATTCATTATAAATATAAATAAATCATAAATAAATTAAATCACACAAATATTTTCAGTAGAATGTGCGTCTTGCTTAAAAACCGCTGCCCCTTGTGACGAGCTCTGTCATTGCATTTTCTTATTAAAAAAGGCTTTGGGGCTGTCTATATGTGCAGTATGTGTGTGGCAGGGAGGCTGTGCTTATGTTGATCAAAACTGCTTGGTTTTGCCTAATATAGTGATTGTATATGTTCAGTTTGAAAAAAAAAAGTGCACTAAAACTTGCATGTTCCAAATCTTCATTTATTATTCCAAGTAGAATTAGTGCAACAGATGCTGATTCTGGGAAGTAAAATGAATGGAGAAAAGAATACTTTCTTGGTATTGTACTAATCTAGATAAAGTAGATGATAATAGTATAGAATTATAATAATAATAATAATTTATTAAACTTGTATGCCAGGTGACTTTTAACATTCTTAAAAAAACTGTTATAATTGAATTGGCCTTTTAAAAAAACAATTCTGCTTGATGCACACCAAAAAATAATGTACAGATTTTATTTCCAAGAAAGACGGCTACGCCTGCAGCTGAAAAACTATGATCTTGCATACAAGTTTTGAAAACAGAGGTTTCCAGAGAAGAACAATTAATTTGCCCAAATGGCTCAGAAAGATCCCATCTGATCCCAAACTTAATATAGTACTGGCTTTCCAAAGAAAATCCAAACTCCAGGGAGAGAAAGGTTTAATTTTCTGACCTTCTTTGTGTAAGCTCATATGAGGCAACTCCCCATCAAAACATCAAAAAAAAATAAATAAACACTGTCTGTGCATTGTGAGGCTGGTGTACAGAAAAGAAGCATTTGTCTAACCGGGAATCAGCCAGCTATTTCCTGTCCTCCCTTTTGTGACAGGTGATAAGGAAGAGGGAGAGGAAGAAGAAAATGTAGTCATCATCTGCCTTGGGTTTCCTCTTGTCAACCAGCCACTGGCTCTTCCTACAGCAGAGCTGATTTACAGCAGGCCAAAGTGATCAGCAGTGCAGCTGTTGGTGGCATCCCTGAAGGGTGGCCCCAAAGGCGCTATATGAGGCTGTGTAATGGTATTGTATATTATGGTTTAGATGTAAGAGATCTGGGATGTATTCTACCCATATATTCTTTGGAATTCAAGAAATGTGGGAGCTAGCAAGTCACTCTGGTGGGAACTCCAGTGTCAGAATATTCTTCTGGAAAGTTTCTATGAGTGCCTTGGATTTGAGGCTGAGACTGGGTTGTTATCTTCCTCATGATCCTCTGATTTTCAAGTTGCTTCACAGTCATACAAAAATATTGTCTCCAATTATAGTAAGTGTATGGGATGTGAATGCTACAACTAACATGTTCATACATTTATTTTTATGTAAAAACAAGGAAGTGGTGTTTTTATACTGGCAGTGGATTCGTTTTTGCCAAGAGTTTGAAACAATGAAAATATCTTAAATTCTATGCAATCCCTACTCAACCCTCACAAAATTTAAGCATGATCGCTGGTGATTTTATTACTTCATTTTTTTAATCAGTGCTGATGCTGGGTATGATGATGATGATGGAAATTCTACTTGTGGCAGAATTTCTCCTTTCTTCTTTCTCAAAGTTAATAATATCAAATAATATCATGTTTTTAAGGAAAGATAAAGCATTTTTCTGACACATAATATTGTGTACCTATTATGAAAACAGTCTGTTCTCTCTGACCAAAGGAAAAAAAAACCTCATCTGAACTACAGGAACTGAATAGAATTGTTAAAATGCCTTTTTGCATTTTAAGTAACATTTAATTAGAAACACACTTTTAACCATCAAAACATTAAAAAAAATTCATAAGATTAAATTATGAGTGTCAATTATCATAAAATTCATCATTGTAATTCTTATTAAAACTCAGTGTTTAGATAGGTAATGATTTCATAATGTGGCAATTTGCATAAGGAGCCCTGAGATGGCTTATTATTTCGATCCTAAACAATTACAATTCCAGCTCCATACATCAGAGCTCTTAGCAATGTACAATCATGGGGCTAATTAATAAGCCATTTACTGACTGGAGCTAGTTATGGTGGTCTTGCAGCTGACCTCATGGAAGATGAGCCATCTCTGAAGTGGCTGTGTGTAACTACAAACATAATGATGTGCCAGGAGGGAATCATTAAAAATAATTTACACAAGCCTTCATTTACAAGATCTTTTGATAGTGTGCTTCCCTGGTGTTTAGATCCGCAGTGCAACCCCTACTATTTGGAAAGTGCCAGGCGGGAGAGTGAAGGAGGATACCTAAGTGGTTAATTAAGAGCCATTCAGTCTCCACAAGAGCCTCCTGAAAAATCCCTCTGATGTCGGCTGTGTCAAATGTCTCTCGCAGGCAAAGCCACAAGAGGTAGCTGCCATCGCAGGCTAATTACTGGGGACGAAGAGCAGCTGAGAAGGGCCTGTCATCCAGCCCTTGCTGTGAGCTTCCTTAGCTAAGGATGGAGCAAAACTATCTCTCTGATGTTGCTGGATTGAAACCAGATAGCTTAATATTCAAGACTGTAACTCCCAGTCACTCAGGAAAATAATATTAATAATACTAATCTTCCAGCATAAGTCATTATCACCCTCATTATTTGTCAATGCTATGATCCCACTTTCAGTGATTCTGAAAAAAAAATCTTGGCTATCAAACAGCAAAACATGCTAATAAAATCTCACATTTTGCTTTAAATGGATGGTCTGAAGCTTTATAGAAAATCAGTAATCAAAATCCAGTCAATAAATACTATAAGAATTTTAACACAGATATGACAATGGAGTTTGGCCTAGAGAAATGTGCTACAGTAGCAATAAATCTGGGTAAAATCACAAAGAGTAATGGAATTGAGATGCTAAATGGCCAAACCATCAAGATCCATCAGGATAAAGCCTGCAGGTACCTGGGCATTTTACAATTGAATAACATCAAGTATGGACAAGTTAAATATGTGATAAGTAAAGAATGTATCCAAAGACTGACAAAATTGTTAGACAAAAATTGAAAAACAAAACCATCAATACTTGGGCCATAGTTGGTATATGATATACTGCTTGAATTATTAACTGGACACAGGCTGAACTGGACAGTTTGGGCTGAAAAACAAGAAAACTGGTGATTATTCATTATGCACTAAATCCCTGGAGTAATATCAATAGATTATACCTGCCATATAGAAATATACACAGAGATATAATTGAAGTTGAACAAACTATTGAAGAAGAAATGCATGCACTGAATGATTATGTGAAAGATAACCAAGAACAAGCATTGATACAAGTTAAAAATAGGAAAAAAAAACATGAAAAACAATAGATTACATATTTAGCTCATCCAAGAAGGTCATATATACTAACTATAAACTATAACAACACAATTGCCAGAATGATTCATTAGAACATCTGTAAAAATTATCATGTGTCAGTAATGAAAAACTGATGGAAACATATAGTTGAAAAAGTAGTTGAAAATGATTTCTGAGTACAAATCGATAAAGTCTTAGCTCATAACGTACCACATTTAACTGTAGTTGAAAAGCAGAAAGTGTGAATAATTGTGGCAATACCATGAGATAGTAGAAGACAAAGAATTGAAGAAGATCACAAAGTATCAAGAACTCAAAATTAAAGCTGAAAAATTGTGGCATAAACCACTCATGATAGCTCCAGTGGTTATTGGCACACTGAGCACCATACCAAACAATCTTGGACAGCACTGTGTAAAATCTGTCCATTAACAAAATTTTCATCTGTTAACTACAAAAGGCCACACTGCATAAATCCACACACAAAAAGTAAACCAATAAATGACATCCTAGGTTCTTAGGAAAAAATGGATATGTATGAAGGTCAACACCAGCTAAAGAACTGGTAGCTGTGATTTTGCATTATTGTATATATAATAATAAAAATAGATGTGCAAACAGAAATAGAATGACTTAAAAAAAAGCAAAGGTGGAATCAATAGTAATGGGGGCTTGGGTGCAATCCCAAACATCTGGAGCAGCACTTGAACACCATTGGCATTGACAAATTCACTAGTAGTCAATTGCAAAAGTCAGCATTACTCAGAACAGTTTACATCCTGTGACGATACCTTTAACAACATCAAAGAACAGCATCTTCCTATCCCAGGTCCTTGGAAAGGACTCAATAGGTGGACAAAAATGCCACATCCAGGCTAAACATTTGGCTGACTGAGTGATGAACCATAATAATCATCATACTTTAAAGTGTCAGTTTGAAATCCTTTCCTCTGATAATGTTGGGCAGTTTTTATTTTTTATAGTTATTTCAGTTTGAAATGTAATTGTGTGTTTATGTTTAATTTAAAAACATTGATGGGGAGGGATAGATGAGACATGCTTTCACCAGTTCATAAGGTATACGTTATGGCACCCCAGTAGAGATTAATTCTTTTACAAGTAGTCCTTATTTAGCAACCATAGTCAGGGCTAGCAACTCAGTTATTAAGCAAAGTGGTTACTAAATGAAACCATGGTTGTGTTTATGATCCTTCTTCAGCTTTTCTTTGCTTTACAGAAAGTTGTAAGTGTAAGAAGGGTACAAAATTACTTTTTCATTACTGTCATAACTGCAAAATGTTGCTAATCAAGGTAGTCACTGAACAAAAGCTATCAATATCTTGATTGATTTTCCTCCCAGTTCTAGCTGCTTTGGACAAAAACCAAAATATGTAAGATTTGTCTGTCTGTCTATGTCTATTGTCTGTCTCTCAATCTATCTATTGAAAATTGAGCCTAGAATCAAACATCAACAAAATAGGTTCTTTCTAAAATAAAAATAGTCTAAAAGAGGGGATATGGATGACTTCAAGCTGGGTCTTTGTTCCAAAATCCTAGGCTAAGTTAGGGAAGTATTGTCTATAACTAGATTTGAAAGATACTTTCTCTACCACAGAGAGTTAACACTGATCTAAAGCTACCACCTCCTAAATTTCACAAGAAGTAAAGGGCTAATTTACTGATCACTAAAGCCAGATCCAAAGGCATCATATTGCTTGCCATTGGGAGTGGCTGATCTATTTAATTCTTTATTTTCTTATTCTCTTAAATGACTAAGCAAATGAGGTAGCTGGTTCAAATCATTCTTGTTAACATTATTACATTTAGAATAATTGAGCAACCATAGCTACAAATGCTGCTCCAAAATTATATATAACAATATAATAGCAATTCAAAGTTGCTGCATTTGACATTTCTAAAGCTACTGGATGACAACAATCTAGTTATTTGTATACTAATTGTTCAAAATAATATACAAAACCTGGAATCCCATCAGCAAACGTAATTTAACAGACTGTTGATAGGAGAAAACAAAATCCTACATTTATCCTAATTTGAAAATCTGATCTCAGGCTCTGATGAGTGATCTCATGTGGTTAGTAGCATTGTCACTGATATAACAAAAGTGTATTAGAATGTAGTTTGAGAACCAATTTGATTGAGTGATTTGGGTACCAGGCTAGAAACTAGGAGACTAGTTCTAGTCTCACCTTAAGCTGGGTGATCATCTATCTATGTTTGTGATGACTAAGTGACTACAATCCTAAATATATTTAATCACTGTCAGTTCTAGGAAGAAGGCAAAAGTAAAGCACTTCTAAAAAACCTTGCCAAAGAGAAAAGCACAGGGATTCAGCTCTGACTCAAGGGCACAAATATGTTTAAGAATGCCTTTCATTAGCTTTATATCACCCAGTATGGGCAATTTGTGTAGTATCTGTTCATATGCAGCAGTAGCAGTAGAATTTTTGCCTACAGGAACCTCAGAAGAGAGAAGAAATAAAGCAAGATGACTGTGTCACTTTGAAACTTTATCCAGTTCTGATTATTATAGCCATTTGATGATGATAATACATAAAGTTCTTACCTGCTTCTTCTGTTGATGCCTGCCATAGAGGGAGGGAGGGAGGAAGTTACACTTATTAATAAACTAATATCCAGATGAGAGTCCAGGGCTGAAAGAACATTGCAAAAGGAGGCAATGGCCAAAGCACTTTGGTATGGCTCCCAAGAAAACTGTCTAAATGTGTCCATAAACTCACCAGCATTTGAGCTTGATCTGAAAGGTTTTGCCTTTATGAGAAGTCAAACTTCTCAATTTTAAGAGTGAGCAGAAAGAAAGCCAACAAGTAGATTACTGTATGAAAAGTTGCTTTCAGATCATGACTGAACTCATATTCAGTCTGTATAAGTTAGAGAGTGACTCTTTTTTACAATACAGTATAAGAATTTCATACATTCGTTACATGTCCAGGTGAAGCCAATAGGTGACTGTGGTACTCTCTTGATTTACACATCCCTAAACACACAGACACACACAGAAACACTCATAGGAAAGAGACATTCTGAGTATTCATAAAGTTTTTATACCAGCTGTATTATTATTAGATCCCTCTCACAATGAGTCTAATAATGGCACAAGCAGTTGAGACTCTCAGCTTGACACCTGGAAGGAGGGCAACCTGTGTTTGAAACCCAGTACTGCAGTGCAAAAGGGTGAGCTCCCGTTGTTTGCCTCAGCTCCTGCCAACCTAATGCAAGTAGATAAATATGTACCACCTACTTTGTCAGGAAAGGTAACAGTGTCTTTGCACCTTTGGCATCTAGTCATGCCAGTCAAATGACCACAGAAGCATGTTTAGATGAATGCTGGCTCTTCAGCTTGGAAACGGAGATGAGCTTTTCCAAGACGATCAACACCCTAAAGTCAATCACAACTGACAGGGAAACATTTACATTATATAGATTTTGCCAATTAATTCAGACTTGATTTGACAGATAAGTATAAAACAAATAATTATCTGAACAATCTGCTTCTGTATCAAATCACCCAGTGCTTTGAAACTAGCCTTATACAGTCTCAGAGGGCAAGTGATAAGACTATCACTTATACTATGGGCATGATGAAAAACCGAAATGAACTGGCCAGAAGTGGTCATTCATAATAATTATTTTGGAGTGTTATCATAAGTCATATCTTCTTACTTCAAATATTCATATGTTACTTCCTGCAACTTTTATTCTAGTCTCAGTGCATTTTTTACTGTTATTTATGGTTATGTAGCTTTGCTTTATTACGTTGGAAAGAAGCTGAATTGCCAAGGGAAGGGGAGAGGAGAGGACGAGGGACACATGCTAGCTAGCATGAATTCAGAACCTGCAATGAGCATATGGCAAATATAATTTGACTATGAACCTGCTATGCAAAGAGCCGCAGGCTTCCTCAAGTCTCTCTAAGCCTGGAAAGTCACCAGCACAATGTTGCATTTCAAAAGCTTCTTCATCCTCAAACTGAATTAAGGATAGGCCCCTTCTGTGTAAGCTTCTCAGCCACAAAGCTTTTATTTCAGTCCTTCTCATAAGGGTTCATCCCTTTTTCAAGAACACACATAGGTCATCTTCCTTAAGAAAAAAAAACCACACACAAAAATACTGCTGTGTAAACCTTTTGAAAGAAGTGCTTCACAACGTGTGGGAACACATACAAAGCACCCCTCTTTGAATCACTAAATCAGCTTTCTTTTTTTTTTCCAGGCTAGTTCAGCTGCTTTGGACGCTGCTCCCGGCTGTCTCTGCCCATGTGGGCACACTTGGACACTTAGCTTTTACTTCCTGAAAGCAGAATATGAAGTGGGTGGGTCCAAGCCCAGAGGCAGCATACAAAGAATTCTGAGGTTCAGAAAAAAGAAAAAAAGTTTCAGGTTGTTGAATAATATTTTTCAGTGGGATGTTTTATACAGCTCTTCACCAGCCTTGCTCAGTCTGGTGCCCTCCAATTGTATTGGTCCCCAAATCTAATTCTTGCCAGCCAACATAAATTTGAAAATATTATTCAGTGTTAATCATATCCATAGTGTTATTTAAGATACTGTTAATGAATGGTGGCATAAATAGCTTCTTGTTGCATTTTTTATCTTTATGACTTGATTTTGCTATGAGTTGCTATGAGTACAAATCTGAAAAACAGAAAGTTAAATACAGTCTGAGTTGAAAGGAGAGTGCATCGATGAAGTTCATAACTGAAGAGGTTTTTGAACTTCTGTCCAACCTAGACAGTCTTCTAGACAGCTAGACATCTTAAATTTTGTGTTTTAAGGAATGCAATGGACTTATAAAACAGAAAAGATTTCTTGCAACTAAAAATCTACAAAAAAAATAGGCAAGATTTTAAAAAAGCGAAACCTTGAAGCCAATATATTTTTTATTGGCTCAAACTCTAAGAATGTCTAAAATAAGCCAATTTTAAGTCATTTTATGTAAACAAGCAACACAAGTATGATAAAGGTTAATCAAGCTCCTAAACATCTTTTTAAAACAAAGAGAGTTTGACAAACCTTACTTCATATATGTTAAAATTAAAGTTCCATAAGCTGTATTTTTTAATTTTGCTTTGGTAATAACATTGGGGAAAAGCAGCAGATTTTGGGCACTAAATCCTGCCTATTCTTTGCATTGCTTTCGTGGTTAACTGGCTAAACACGAGAGCTGCTAATCTTCCATTCACTCAGTTTGGACACCACCATTGAAGATGGAAAAAGAACTCAGCTTTTTGCTATCAGCAGTCATCAGGTGATATAAGAATCCAACAGAACTTCATTTGGACCCAGAAAGCTGGGAAGCTTCCAAAAGGGTAGAAGAAGGAAGCAAAATCACCAAGCATAGGTGATTTTGTTGAGGAGCAAAATGCATTTTGTTATCCTTTAAACATTGCTACCAACACTTAAAGAACCACAATCCAGTTCAGTTTTGATCTCTTTTATTCTCTGACAGAAAAAAGTAAGAACATAATCTATTTTTCTTTTTGATTTCAGACAAAATTAGGCAGGGTTTGTGCTGGAACTCTCAAACCCTGTCCTGATAAAACATCATGGTTTCAATAGCTACTCAACAGGCATATGTAAAATGCCTTATGCATGGGCACAAGGCACATATCAAAAGAAAAATGGTATATATGTGGGTTGCAAGCTGCTGTCATGTGTGTTTTTCTAATATCGGTCAGTGATCTTGGGAATCTGCACAGCCTCAAACACTTAAAAATTATACACATTTGAAATTGTCTTTCTCTGTATTTGAAACATAGTAAACATCTACTCTTCAATCCCCCCCATGTTCTCCACCATCTCTTCCCTTCCATAAGAATTTGCAATTTTTACTTAAATAATCCTCTGTTGACCTCAGTTGGGCTGAATGAAATGATGTAACTAATTTTCTTCCCCCTGGTTACCTCCCCGCACACAGCCCAACCCAGCAACCTACCTTATGGAATTCAAAGAGGTGTACTTTCTCAAACTTTAATCACAAAGATGCTTGGTCCCATGTGATAGAAACCAATCCTATCAGGAATTTGCACACTGGAAGTTGAAAATACATTTAATCTAAAATGACATGAAAGGTGTAATATCCTCAAAGAATCGTCATAAAAGCAAGTAAAGAAGAAATTGGATCATGAGAAAAAATGCCAGAATAATAGGACAGAGAATTTTCTGTATAATTTGAGAGTGAGGTCAATGTCACAGCACTGATCTAAAATGCTTGTGGAGAGTCTGTGACCAAGAATCAAAAGAATGATGGTTCATAGAAAGCATAATTGGTAGGTTCAGTTATTCAAGATCCCTTTTTTATGAATTACAGAACAATAGTTGTTCTAGTACTTCTTTGAATTTCTTGACTCTCTACAAACTGTTTTGGAAATGAGAAGGGGAATAGTGAGATAAACAACAATGCAACATTTCCTGCTTTCACAACATTCTCATACTTAGTATTCACACTTAGCAACTTAATAGCAACTAGTTTCTGGGTTGTTTTCAGTGGCTACATCTGCATCTGTATTTCACACAAGCTGCTTTTCTGTGTTTTCTTTACAACATTTATGGCATTTAGGGAAAAAAATAGATTATCTATGAGAAACAGCTAATATCTTTTTATAATTAAAACCTTCTAATGATATGAAAACTCATGATCAGTGAAGTTTATTAGAAATGCAACCTGGATTTTTTTCAAAAAGAATCTTCAAACAATACATAATTAACATGGGATAAAATATTGCAATTGACAGTATCCTAATACATGAACAGATTAGAGATAGGGAAGGGCATATCTGGACCTTCTGCACTTGTTGGACCAAGTTTCATATATCTGTAATAAAGAAATTTGAGTATTGCTTTTGTTGGTGTTTTTCCATGGATGCAACAGATCTTTCCAGCCATGGAACAGTCTTTGAGATTGCAGAATCCACAGATAATATGGTCAGTGGTCAAAACTGATGTAGATTATCAATAATTATCTGGAGATAGATATGCTTTATTGCAGCCAGCAGCAGTATCTGGAGAGCTCTACCTCCCCTCATCCCAAATTAGAAATTCATGAAGGATAAATTTTTCAATGGCTCCAGCATCAGTCAGGTACAGAAGAGGAAGAATTAAAAAATGCTTCCCATCCACTTCCATTAGCAAAAGCATTTGCTGGATTAATTGGATTCAACCACAAGATTTCATTTTGAAGGTTAAAATATTAACTTCAGTCATGGAAGCTTCCCAGATCAATATCATTATTAGATAGCAGGAACTGTGTTTTGTAATTTAGGAAATATTAAAAAGGTAAAGGAGACCCTGCCAGTCATGACCGACTCTAGGGTGCGGTGCTCTTCCCCGTTTCCAAGCCGAAGAGCCAGTGTTCGTCCTGGGACGGCTCCGTGGTCATGTGGCCGGCATGACTGGACACCTTAAGGTGCACAGACACTGTATTGATAAATTCCTACCATTTAGTTTACATCCCCTCCTCCCACATTTTTCCACAATATCCCATTCTGAAGCCCATTGGTTTGTATTCTGTTTGCTGCCAGGGAATAGCCAATGAATTGAAGTCTGAATTATAGCAGGTAAAAAAAGCAGAAATGATAATCAGTACAACTTAAAAAATATTTTATTTTAAAAATGGAACATTTTTTCAGATTATGCTAATATAATTTGCATGTGTGGGGACTGTGTGGGCTTGATGGTGGTATGGAGATTTAATGCCTTCTAAACCAGGCTGAACAAACCTTGAAAGGAGAAATGGAGTTTGACAAGAATTTATAAATGCATACCTTATTTGAAAATACCATCATTCATAATACTATTAACTCTATTTCACTAAACAGAACATGCTTTTCTAATTCAAGGTATTCTCTATGAAGAGGAAAAAACATTATGTGAAAAAATAAAGTGTTATTGCAAAACCAGTTAAAACCTGGAGTGAAGGTTTGAATAAACAAATTAAATTGCAATGGAATATAGTATGCCTCAGAGCCATTTCTTGACAAAACAGTCATCTTATTTACACGCTTCACAATACCCCACCATAGATGTCGAAGGGGGAAAAAATAAGGAGAAAAATAATTAGCATATTAATCTTTTTTATGCCGTCATCTTTCAGGTCCAGAAGACCATGGTGTAATTTAAATCTAAACGCTTTCCTGGCATTAGAATTCATTTTAGATGGGTCAATTGTTCCATAATAAAGGGATAGAAGGTGTACTTCATGCAAAAGATTTATGCTTGCCATTTGTTCATATTCATGTGCTACTGAATACCCTCAATTCAGATGGTGATGGCTGCTCCTATCAGTCGCGCGCCAGCACCACAGATCACTAACCGGCAGCAATGAATTCCATTTGCAGGACAAAAAATACGGCAAAATTAACTCCTACAGTTTATTGATTTTTGCTTAACAGAAGCCAGTATAACAGCTCTATTGCCCTCATAATGATTAGTGACAAAAGTTTAATTAAGCAATTATGAAGCCAATAATAGAGTTGTCTGGCTTGCTTAGTTTTAGTCCGTTTAGGACTTATCTCCCGCCTGCACATCATAGCAGCTGGAATGTGCTTGAAGAGATTAATGCCGGGAGAACACAGATGCCTACTTTAATTCTGCTTCATGATGCTGTTTGAATGGAGTCGAGAACACAAGCTACCCTTTATCAAATTACAAGTCCGCTTTTCATGAATATGTAGTAAAAAAAAATCTAGTTGTGGCTTCAAGGTGTAATTATAAAGACATACAACAAAAATGACACACAATTCTGTCTTAGTAATCCCTGCTATGAAATATGCATGATAATGTATTACTGAATAAAGACTTAACAATGTTATAAGAGGCTTTGGCATTGTACAGTTATCCAAACAATTGGCAGGCTTTTCCAAATGTTATTTGAGATATTGCCTGACCTAACATCTTTGTTTTTTCTCTCTCTCTTCTTCTTAAATATATTGTTTCGAGCTTAGTCCATTGTTACTTGCCCATAATGGAGTTAAAAACCATCTTATCAACCTGTGAGAATTCCCAATTTATTATGGGTGTTTAAATATGCTAATTCCAAAGAGAGTGAACACAAGCGCCTTCTAGCACCTTAATCGGTTTCTAAAATAAGTCCATTGTAAATAAATATTTAAGGCAAGAAGCTGCCTAAGTTGATATTGCTGTTGTTTTAAGTTTAATTTAGACCAAAGAATACTGTCTATTTCAATGCATGTGGCCTTTCAATAAAAACTGAATCTTGTTTCTATAAAAATAGTTTACAATCCTACAAAACTAGCAAAGAATTCTAACATAATGTTTTTATATATTTATAATCAACATAAAAGAATCATTCTGTTTCAAAGAGATAGTGAGAATTAGCTACAAACTAAAATAAGGTATTTTGCAGATCATAATGAATTCCCTTCTATAAAGAAGAATATAACACCTTCACCATAAATATTTCACAAGCCTGTTTCTTCTGTGCAAGATTAAAATCATGGAATGGTGTGGTATTTGACTTCAATATTTGACATTCAATAGTATTTCTAGTTCGAATGTGACTTATTTGATAGCTGACATATAATAGGATTTAGTATTTCCTGGTAATTGGTAGTTGACAGCTTGAGTTGCCTATATATGTGATGACTTGCCAAAACAATCAAGAAATGCCCCACAAGGGACTTGAAATATTCTCATTCAATTTTTGTAATCCTTTTTTTAAAAAAAAATCAAATCTGAATTGTAAAAATTTGGGCAAATTTGGAAAGTCTGTGAATCTTTGTTTCTTATAGTAATAGCATTACTACTGCTGAAAGAGTTTTAAATCCAATTTCTGCTTAAAAGATTGTATCTGCATGAAAGAAAGAAAGGCACAGGCTCCATTTCTAACCCTTGGAGGTCCAAGGCAAATGGCAGCAGCATCAGATTTCAGGTTTCATCCTGAGAATCGCATCTTAGCACTTCTCTTCCCTGTTACACAGAGGGTAGTTGGGGTGGGCCATTTCCATGCACTGGCTAAATGAAGACAGCTTGTTATTGCCACCGAGCAGCTGTGTTTCCCATTGTGTCACACAGCATCCCAGAGAGGGCATGTGAAGCTATTCCAGCATATTTACTGTGATTCATTTTGAATGGATCACCTATAACTTAACACAAAGCTCTCATTGTTTCCAATCTTAATACAGATCTAAAGTCCAATTTGCAATGTGGGGATGCCTCCATGTTTTAATGACACTGTCTCTATCTTGCCATTGCTTGCATTAGATGGAGAGGGAATGTCATCACGCACACATTATATCCTCTCCACTCCCCATTAGTTAATACAGATAGTGAATACCGGGACTGTCCCTTGGAATCTGAAATATAATCTCCTTATGGTTTTCTGTGAATAAATCAGAACATCTCTTTTCTCTTCCTAGAAAAGAAGTACGACATATGAAAGCAGTGATCAAGGTTACAGTTAGCCTCCATTTTTCTGTATAACATATGCATATATAAATATATCCAGAGCAACAGAATTGCAATACTAAATTGATTCACCAGAATTGGTTCACAATTAAGGGACTGCTTTTCCTTGCTGCAGCAACAACTGGTCACCATACCATAAAGATTTAGAGTCAATCTATTCCATCAATAGATTGACCTGCATCCCCTTGAAATGAAAGGAAACACTTCAAGACCAGGGCACTGTTCTTCAAGAGAATCGTACACTGAGTTCTTCTGAATAGTGATCGTGCCCCCTTTTTAAGTGAAACTAGTTGTAAGCAGGAATAACCAAAAGGACTGTATTTATTTCATAAACCTTTGGGTAATTAAATATATGTTTTTCCTTTTGGAGTTAAAAAGCATAATAAAGGCCAAAACATGAGAAAATATCAATTTCTACCTATAGCTCCTAAACATATTCCTGTATTAATAGCAATCACTGTAAGAGTGGAAAAGCCTACTTACATTGTATTTTCATTTTTTAAAAAAATTCATGAATTATCTAGTAAGCTGTAGAATATTAGGCTTTTTTTACTCAATTGATTATTATATATTACAAAAATATTTCCTGCAAATATTACTTTCTGAACTTTCAATAGAATATCTTTCTGAGAGTATTGGAAAGTTAAATGTATGGCCCCATTCATTCAAGGGATTGAAGACCTGATTGCGATTGCCACCTACGAGCAGATTTCCTACAGATGTGGACTTTGTATGGACAGGTATAATGAAATATGGAACTCATTTATACAAAATATGGTAGGTTAAAGGTGAATGATAGTTATGCAAAAATATTAGACATATCTGAATCATATTTACATTATATAAGTATATATAGAATTGTAACTGTTACAGTGATATACTTCCCCTTTAATGTTTTTCTGTTGTTTTTTTCTTTGACTTTTTTAAAAGCACTCTTCATGTTTTTTTAGAGACTATTATCTTCATTAAATATTTTTGTGTTTTATTTCTTTTCTTTATTATTATTTTAAAGGCAATAAAAATAAAATTTAAAAGAAAAAAGTATATTTCTTAGAGGATGAAAGGTTTACAAAATCTTCATAAGCTGTCATTCCAAGTTCTTCCCCTTATTGTTTTGAAATGTGATACAGAATAATTTGGAAAGAGGGCTGAAGTCCAGGAATGAGTGATTTTAGAAAGCCACTTGATCGAGTAATTTTGATCCTCTTGAATAAAAATACTAAAAATGGAGTAAAATCTAATAGGTTAATACAATCTGTTTTACTTGGATAAAATCTGTTTTTATCTGGAAAAGGGGAAAGGAAGTGGTTCAATAATTATTTTGCCCAATCTTAATTTCTTAATTTATAAGTAAATATGTCAGCTCAATATGCACAGAAAGGTATTTTAATGATTATCCGAATTTTACATTTCCATAATCTACTATGCTTCCCATCTATGTCCATAGTTGAGGAGCTTGGCTATGTTTAATTGAATTAGTCTAGCAAGGAATCTGCCCATGCAGTCTATTTGTAATATCTATCCAGAATAAAATTTTAACCATTTGGTAATTAGTCTAGCCAAACCTGTGACAGCAAGTAAATTGTAAAAGGGCAGAACACTATTTTAATTATTCTTATGAAAATGACAGAGCAATAAAGTGTTTATTGGCAATGAAAAATGAATCAGGGAACTAATTAAGTTAGGGTTAAAAATATCTCATGAATAT
>JANHZU010009566.1:12597-31206 GCA_032468055.1 Acrochordus granulatus | reverse complement strand
GCAAGAACAATTTAAGGAAATCAGGGAATCACAGGAATATTCCCACCATGTATCAGTGTCATAAGAAAAAAATATAGAAAGGAATTAATGATGGAACATAATGTGAGAAAAAGATAGAAGGAATACACGGGAAACCTGTATAAGAAGATCAGCTCAAATGACATTGTATCAAGAGGAAAAATGTGAAGAGGAACCGATGGTGCTTGAGAAGGAAGTCAGCGAGCAATAAAACAACTTGCAAATAGGTAAGTTCTAGGGGTAGATGAAATTTTATTAGAACTCCTAAAGAAGAGTGACATGAAATAATAAAGATCATGATCAGTCTCTGACAACAAATATGGGGAAAAGCAGCATGCTCTAAAGACTGGTGAAGGTTTATATCTCAATCCCTAAAAAGAAACATTTAAATAGATATTCTGTTTATAGGAAATATAAAAAGTATTAAGTAGCCTTAATACCACATGAAGGCAAGATACAGTTGATAATTCTGCAGATGGCAGAGCTCTCTACGAAGTAACAATTGAAAAAGTAAGAATCAAAAAGATATAAATATAAGATATAATATAAGACTACATAGCTAATGTTAGGTTGGTGTTGGAAATATCAAGAGCACTATTTTTTTAGACAATCTCACAACTTTTGACAGAGATGATCATTTAAGAATTTGAAAGTCTCACAAAGCAATGGATATATCTGGTATTGGATCCCTGATACTTCTGTTAAGAAGTCTCTGCGATAATCAGGAACCCACAATACAATGGAATTTAGTAACATTGAATGGTTTGTCATGAGAAAAGGAGTCAGCATTCTATCACCATGTGCATTCTATCACCATGCCTGCTCAATGTACACACACAATGCATCCCATGGGTCACAGGCCCAAAAAAGTTAAAGGTTGGAGTCAGAATTGGTAGAAGGAATCTCAGTAATGTAGACAACACAATCTTGGCTGCAGAAACTATAAAAGACTTAAGAACACTCATCCTGAAAGTAACAGGAGAGCCAAAAGATAGAATTTTCCTTAAACATCAAAAAATGAAGATTGTGCCAACTGGAAACTAAACAAATATTAAGGTGAACAGTGCAAGAATAGAAGTAGCTGGCAGGTACAAGATGGTGGATGTGCCAAAGAGATTTAGAGAAGAAAGAAAATGGGCAAAAAAAAATCACAGGGCATGGGAAACTCATAAAAGACTGAGGCATTTCAATCAAGACCAGTTAGAATGGTCAGCACAATGATACTTCCTGTTATGAAGAACAGATGTGGGGAACAATCCTTGCATAAGAGCAAGAGGAAGAAGATTGACTCCTTTGAGTTACAGTGCTGGACACAGCTGCTTCATATTTGGTCAGCCAAGAGAGCCAACCATTCAATACTAGAAGAAAGCAAGCCAGAAGGCTCACTGGAGACAAGGCTCACGAAAGAGAAGCTATTATACTTTGAAGGCATCATGAAGGATAATACATCTATGGAAAAGATGATTGGGGAGGCAAGGGAGACAGAAGGAGAAGAGGCCAAAAGTGCAGAGGCAGATAAACAAAGTATTGGAAGCCACAGAACTGCACCAGAAGGGATTACCTGGTGTGGTGAGAGACAGGGGAGCATGAATAGATTTAATCCATGGATCCACTAGGAATTGGCTACAGCCCGATGGAACATAACAGCAATAATTCTGCTTTACCAATTTTCAGGGTCAAAAAATACATGCAGCTCAACTGATTTTCTTAAATCAGCACTTTTTTCTCCCTTCAAATTCCTCTCTTGAACCTCATCTTGTGCCTCTCTCAGCTTCAAAGCTCTGCTGGCATCTGGGAGGAAGCTATTGTTCTCCAAAGGCAGGCTGTTTAGTCTGGAGGGACTGCATTCACCCATCACTTTTACATGCAGAAATATAAGCACAAGCTTACTTGCTATATAATTAATGTTCATAAATTGCTCCCATTTTCCCTTTGCTTTCTCTCCACATTTGTCATTATTCCATTAACTACTGCTTTGCTTTTCCTTTATTTATTTATAGACCCAATGGTTGCTTTGCAGTGCTGAGGACTGGAACAGGCATTCAGTAAAATCCAGGGGGGCAACCTCTTGCCACATCAGGAACTAGAAAGCAGCATACCAGAAAGGTTTGCAAGGGAACAGTGACAGTCAATGCCAAGTGGTGTGATCCAAATGTTAAAGGTGATATTTCACTTCTTTGCCACCCTGTGCTTTAGAATAGGGTCTTATGGCAGTCATTCTTGATCCCACTTAGAAAACGAGCACTGGGTGGGGGAACAGTCAAAAATAGTAAAGCTGGCTAATTGCATGTTTCAATAAGGAACTGATACACAAGAGAGCATACTCTTTCCATAAAACCAGTAAAGTCATAGAGTAAAATAACTGCTAAGTTTTTGTAAAACGGGAAATTGTTATGACAGTGTGAACAATAAATTTGATGATGATAATGGTGTTTCATGGTGATTTAGTCATCAGTATCTGGCAATGACCATCATCCTCTTGATAATTGTTAGAGAGTTACCATTAATGTGCAACTTTTTATCCTTCTTGGCATAATCAAGTTTTAACTTGAATATGTCAAGCAGAGCTTCCCCAACTCTAGTCCTCTAAAAAAAATCCTCCTCTTCCATATTTCTAGAAGAATCATGACTATATTCAACAGTTATCTGATACATTCACCTTGGTTTGCATTTGGAGTACGTACTTCCATCTCTTACGAGTTTCAGTTGCATCCATGTTCAAACAAATTTAGTTTTCTTCCATTTCCTTCACTTTTGGTCATTTCCATGATAACTTCTTTCTGATTCCTCAAATGGTGGAGTCCTGACCTCAAGTAGTAGACAGTTTTCTCCTAAAGTAGGCTTCCCCAATTTAGTATGGCTAGCTGAATTCCAGTCTCAGTCTAGCATTCCAATCTAGCATGGACTGACATCCTGGAAGTGGCAGTCAGAACATACAGTATTAGGAAAGCACCTGATTGGAGAAACCTATTCTAAAATCTCAACTATTCAGTATGTTTTTGCATATATAGGGATAGTCTTACTGAATAAAACCCAGACACACCTTGACCCACCAGTTAGTTACCTACAACTGCTGAATCAACCAGATAACTGAAGTGTTCACAAGAAAGACATAAAAACATGTGGAGAAGGGTATATGTTTTTGTGGCTGCTAAGTTTTTCCATGACTCAGAGGTAAAATGGAGTTTTCAAGATTAATAGCCTTTAGATAATTGTTTCATGAATTTAGCTAATCCTCTTTTAAAACCCATCTAAGTAAATGACCATCACATTCTGTAATAAGAAATTTCACAAATTATATAATGCGTGAATAAATATTTTTAAAATCTCCTTGTTTGTATGTATAGATTTGGGAGGATTCATGATTCCGTAATTTCAATTGTTATTTTATGTTGTGTTGGGACCAAAATTAAGCATCCTCAACTCAGCCATTTTGGTTTCAAGGAGTTATTGTTATTGTTTTTGAATATGGCTTTATATAGAGCTTTCTTAGTTTGTGGTGTCCTTTGTAGATTTTTAAATCCTATGCTACAAATGTATTCATTTGGCCCACCATTGCTCCTTGTTTGTATGATTCTGTAATTTCAATTGTTATTTTATGTTGATTCATGATTCATGATTCTGTAATTTCAATTGTTATTTTATGTTGTGTTGGGACCAAAATTAAATAACAGATTTGATTTGGCTGACGCATGTTTTGAAGACAATAACACTTCATTAACCTCCTTTTGAAATATGAATCTACAATATTCCTTGTATAAATTCCAGGCACTACAGTTCTGTTTTGTGAATGCACTAGCATATTCCTTCAAGTATATGGATGGAGACTTGTATGTGAAGAATGGCCTTTTAAATAAAATCCTTGCATTCTCTTTCTTTTTTTTTTCAAAATAGATGAAGAATCTGCTGGAAAATTGGCTATAGACCTCAACAAGTGAAGAGAATGAGATGTGTATTGGTGAGTAGAACCAACATTTTTTTTATTTCACACACGTGAGTAAGCCACCTGCATATCTATGTCAAGACAATCCATGCAGAACAATGACATGTTCTTTTATGAGAGCCATTATCAAAAGATTAAAAAATTCAAATGAAGTTACTCTGTGCCACCCCTTCCCATGGCGCAGATGCACAAAACTGAACAAAAGCAATTAACACACCCAGGAAATTAGAACTTCACCCCCTCCTAAGCTTTGTGGAGGGGTTGCCAGCTCTCCCAATGTAGCCTGTGTGGTGGCTGCTTCATGTTTCCTTCACTGCATTGGGTGTTTTGATTGAAATGGAAGAGAACCAAAGAGAAATAACAAAGGGATGGTGGCAATAATCATCTGATGCTACTGTCTCTGGCTTGGAGTTTCTGTGTCACTCAGGCCTCTAGCTGTCTTAATTTAAAACAGGGATGTCCAACCTTGGCAACTTTAAGATGTGTGGGCTTCAACTCCCAGAATTCCTCAACCTTGCCTACAGAGTGGTTAATGAATGAAATTTGGCCTGCGTGCCATTGCTCTAAGAAAATCAGGCTGATTTATTCTTGTGTGCATTTCCTTCAACTCCAACGTTGGTTGGATTGGTGGCCTGAATTACAGGTAGTCCTCAACTTATGACCACAAATAGGGCCAGAATTTCCATTGCTAAGCAAGGCAGTTGTTTAACAAGTTGCACCCAATTTTAAACCTTTTTTTGCCATGGCTGTTAAGTGAATCATGCAGTTGTTAACCAAATCTGGCTTCTCCTATTGACTTTGCTTATTAGAAGCCAGCTGGGAAGGTCGCAAATGGCAATCACACGATCCTGGGATACTACAACTGTCATAAAGACATGCCAGTTGCCAAGCACTCAAATTTTGATCATGTGATTGTGGGGATGCTGTGACAGTCATAAGCGCAAGGACCAGTAGTAAGTCATGTTTTTCAGTGCTGTTGTAATGCCGAATGGTCATTAAACAAATGATTGTAAGGTGAGAATTATCTGTATCTCATCTCACTTACATGCACCTAGAAATGTGCTCTAAAGCAGGGCAAAAGCGAATGTGAACCAGAAAATCAAATGGTAAACCTGTTGTTGTTTTTCTGCTGCTGATCTTCCCACCATCCGTAATATTCTGTTGCTTCAGCACATGGAGTTTCCATATGCATTTCTTTTAATATATGTCTTTTTGGTATGACCTTTTCCTGCAATGTACACTTTTTCATGTAGATCTCCTATACCAAACCACATTTCATGTGTATTTTCCCCCAATATATTTTTTGCAGATTTGTTTATTTATTTATTTATCAAATTTCTACACCTCATCACACTTGCATACTTCTGGCTGGTTGCAAACTGAAGAATTGCAAACCAAAGCATATAATTTTGATGAGTATGGATTGTCTTGAATAAATGTGCTGTATTGTATTCTATGTACAGATTTTGGGCAAGTTTGTACAAAAACAGAAGCTGAATTAACTTCTCCATCCTTACTTAGAGAAGTGCAGCAATCTTGGCAGAATTACTCTTCCCAGGATTTATTGGAGGGGAGTTTCTTCTGTCAAAGACTTTAATAGTGAAATTTTCTAGAAGGGGAGATGAGAAAGACTGAAATATGTTTATACTGATAATTCTTCTGAGGGAAGACAATTTAAAGAAGTTTCTAACTGTTTGGAAGTTGCTTTGGAACTTTCTGCTGATGAATTAGAGTAAAAGAATCTTCATGGTTGAACTTGATGATGTTGGAATAACTTTATAAGTTTAGATGAAATAATGTGTAGATTACAAATTAAGATAATTAACGTATAGATATATACTGATAGAAAGGATATCTTTATTATAGTGTATAGTTTTTATTATATTAATCTGTTTAGATTGAGAGAGGGGAATATATTTTTCTTTCTTTTTGTATGGACTTATGGATAAATATTCAGCTGGAGTTGGGTTGAGAGTGACGGGGAGAGGCTTTTTGGATACTTTGTTTCTTTTTTTTAGGTTGTATGTGTGTATTTATATTTTATATTTTGTTATTTGTTACCTTGTCGTTTGTTATTGTTTTATTGTTTTGGTTTTTTATTGTATGTTGTATTTTATTCTGTTGAAAAGCAATAAACAATTTAAAGCCAAAGAAATTGTGAAACTGTACAACCCTGTTTTCATTCATTCATTCATCACATTTTTAATGCACCCACCTCCATCACAGAGAGACTCTGGCTGGTGTACAATAAGATACCAGACATGCTTTTAATATGAAAATGGCTGATGCATGGAGGTCTGATGCATAAGGCCTGAAATCAGCAGAGCCAGTGGTTAAAGCCAAGCTTTCAAAGAGAGGCAGAGAAGACCCTGCTACTGCTGTTGGTGTTATCTTCACCCAGGCTCAGCCTTCCGATGTTTTCATCTTCCATGCCATTCACAGAACAACCCACAAGGGAGGAATTAAGAGTAAAATATTGGGCATTAGCTGACATCCTCCCAGTTAATGTGGAGAATATCCATTACCATAATAGCTAGGTGCTTAATAACTGGCTTCCTGGCTAAGTCTAATTGCATGATATAATGATATTTCTGAGCCGAAGGGATGGCCTCCCTTCAACAGCAGCATCTCCCTGGGCCCTGTTTGTGTTGTGAAAGCCAATGGTCTCTTTGAGAATTCAAGAGAGAAGATAGCGAGCCAAATCAACAGCCAATCTTGTATGCCTGCCAGAAACCACAGCTGATGATAAAAGCCATTAAAGGTCAGCAGGGAATAGAAAACTATTTATGTTAAATGTCATATATTATGGCCCCGGGAATCAGAAATCACACTTTAAGTGGCTTTAGTGGCATATGTCAGCTTTAAACAGTAATCTCCTCAACGTCTTTGGCAAATATATAGGGGTGGCTTTGCAAGTGGAGTTACTTAAGTTGAACCAGCAAGCTTCTGATGAACATTTCTCCCCAGGAGAAACACAAGAGAGGAGGCATTATTTCTGGCTCAAGAAACTGGGCTCCAGGAAATAGACAGATTTATAGTAAAAGGTAGATGGGGAAGCCCCCACTCTCCTAGCCTTTCTGAAAAGTGTCAAGCACTGGCGGGAGTGGGGAGGTCTAAGAGTGCCATGCAACCCTGCAAGTGATTGATTGAAGTGTTGAAGACACTTCTCCTGCCTTTTCACTTGTTCTTTTTAACTTTGTTTTAATTCTGTTTTAACTTTATTTTTAATTATGGCTTTTGTATGATTTATTGTTTTATTTGTAAACTGCCCAGAATCATGAAAGTGTGATAGGCAGAATAGGAATTTGATAAAAAAGAAATAAATTGAAAAGAAGGTGGGAAATACTTAATATTTAATTCAGGAACCTTGATATATTTTGTTGATGAGGATGGGGGGATTCTACTGGAATAATATTTTTAATCCATAATGGATATTGTGGTTTAGTCATAAATATAATTTACTGCATCATTTTCTCCTGAGACAGGACTATAAGATAATCCTGGGCTGTATGTAAGTTCAAACAGTGGTGATTATCATCAATGTATGTCCAAGGCTCTGGGCTTGGCCCCTTGGTCATTTCTCTTATTCCCTCAAGTAAAAAATGAGGCAGCTTTCAGGGATGCTGAAAGAACAACTTAAAAATGGGTGTATGTTCCTCATGCAGAATATAATTAGCCTGTGTAATACACTACAATGAGGTATGTTTGAGGGCAACCATTATAATGAGATTTAGATGAAAGATCTAGCATCTTTTTAGCTGTGACAAGAAGATTCTAAGCTGAATAAATTGATATTGTAAACTCACAAGAAAGATATGTACAAGCTTCTGCTTGTTCATAATTGGACTAATAGTTATTAGATCACCTTCTGGGAGGATTGCTATATTTTCTTTTCATGTCTGATACCATTTTTATTGCTATTAATTGCATTTGTTCCTCATTACCTTTTCCTTCAAGAAAGTCAGAGAATGCTGAATGAGGTTTCCCAGTTTTCACAGAATTGTAGAAACCAAATTGCCTGAGGGATTGGAGATAATCTAGTCCAGCTTCTGGCTTAGTTCAGACTCTGAAATACAGGATGTTCATCTTCTAATAAATACCTCTAACAAAGAACAGCACTTTCCCACTACCTCTTGAAGGCAGTCTGTTCCACACAGCAGTCATGACTAGGAGATTTATTCCAAGATTTGGGTTAAACTGCTTCCTATAGTTTCTATGCATTGAGTTTATCTTTTGGATTATAGTCTTTTAAATATTTGAAAACTGCAACCATGTCTTCCTTTAAACTTCTCCAGGCCAGACATATCTATTTCTCTGAATTGGTCCTCAGTGTCTGACCAGTCTGTCTCCCCCTTTCCCCTTATGAAGAATTTGGTTTCTTAAACTTTGTAGGAGAAGGAAAGGTGGAGCCAGGGTTTAAGAGAGGGATCAGCCCGGAGTCACTAAGCATACACAAATGCCAAAGGCCCAACCCCTTGTGAAGACCATTAGCCTTATCTGGGGAGTGTAGGTACTTGGAGGGTAGTTGGAGACATTTTTGTGACCCTTGTAGTTTCAATAAACCTGTTGATTAGAATTGCACAATTTAAGCCTGATCCTTCAAGCCTTACAAACTTGGTACTAAAACAGTAGACCAGATAGGCCTAACCAGCCTAGAACAAAACAGAGTTCTGACTTTTTAAAAAATCTGGACGTTATGCTTCTATTAATACTTCCTAAAATTACTCTAGATCTCTTTTACTGAATTCTTCACACTTCTAGTTCGTATTGAATTTGTGATTAAGACATAGAGCCCCTATGTCTTCTCAGACTGTGTTGCACAATTAGATGACTATCCTTCCTGATGCCCTCCAGATACTATGGGATATAATTCCCATCATCATGAGGCAGTAGAAATGATAGGAATTGTATTCTAATGCATCTGAAACTCAACAGTTTGAGAAGAACTGCAGATGGCCAAAAGATGACTTGAATGTAACTCACTCACAGCTGGGTTCATACAATACACTTAAAAGGATCAGTTCAAGAACTAGAAGATACATTCATATAATATGTGAACCAGGAGACCATGAGTTCTGCCTTAGCCATAAAAGCTAGCTGAGTGACCTTGGGCACTCTCTCTCAACTCAACTCAACTCACTTTTTGTAGAGAAAATAGGAGGAGGAAAGTGTGTTATATATGTTTGCCACCTTGACTTATTTGTAAAAATAATAAAGGTGGGATACAAATAAAATTAAATACATAATTAAATAAGGCCTGGTTACTGATGATGATCAGTGCTGAGTTCTGCTGACCCTTTAATATTGTCTCAGATATTCATAATTTTTCTTTTGCTTCTTGGTATGGATGCATACCCACAAAAGGCTTGGTTAATTATAACTTTTTTCTTTCATGATTTAGTATGTTGAATGAATCCAGCCCTTTGGGTTAATTTATGGTGCACTGTTTTATATCAGTATATCAGGAAAAAGGGTAGGCATATTGCACAAATTCTTGAGTTTTTTTACCTAATGGGATTTGAGTCCTGGCAGATATCCCAGTTTAAATCAACTATATATGTTACCTTAGGGCTAGTAAACATAACTATATTACCAGCAAAAGAAACAAAAATAAACAGTTAATAACCTTTAAACTTGAAGGAAGAAGAATTCTATAATGTTTTTTGTGTACTTTGTGAGTGCAGCAGGAAAAGTCATAATATTATTGATAATGTAGAAATTCTACAGTTTAAATTTCCATATATATGTTTGCTTTCTCCTTTCCTCACCCTTTCTCCCACCATGGGGAGGAGATTGTTAGAATTGCAATTTTAATTACATTTATCCAGCAGGCTAGTATAATAAAATATGGCTTAATGTTGATTTATTCATATCACAGTTTCCCCCTTTTCAAAAATCAAACCAATCACTGTTCTTTGAAAATGGAAGCAAAAGCTTTTGCTTCTCATTACTGTTCATGAAAGGACTTCAAAAAGTGCACTAGAACTAAAACATCATGTTTTATGACATTTGAATGCAACTACCTGTTTGTGCATATTAAGCTCAGGCACGATCTGATCTTCCCAGAATTAATTTGAAAGACAATATAACGTTTTTCTCTACACAATTCTCTCTCTGTGTGTGTGTATGCATGTATGTGAAAAGTGGGGTGCTATTTTTTCTTCATATATCTCCAAGTTTATAATTTTCTATATAAGTAGAATTTGTTTTGTCTAAGAGAAAATTTAGTTACCCAACCTGGCTGTGCAATTGTTGACTTACCTATTGGATTCTCTAGAATTCTGCATGGGATCTTTTTTTTCCTGTTCCTGGTAGAGAAGCCTGTGTGTTTGTCTCTGGCTGGTACTGATGGATGCATTTGGGATATTTCTCTCTCTTGTGCAAAAAATTATGAGGAGAGAAACAAAGGGTTGGAAACAGCTAAGTGAGCATCATAAAGTCAGAAGAAAGGTCTTTGTATTTCATAAGAAATCATACAGCCATTGTCATGTTGTCGAGGAGCTGCCATAAGGTTCCCTACATGTGTAATTTCAATAATTGGTCCATAATTGAGTAATTATTGGAGAAAAAGATGCCATAGGTGAGAGAGGTGTTTGTGTCTGCTTGGAGGAAAGCAGGCTTATAAAAGGCATCCTCATTTGATGCTTCCTACAGATGTCACAAGAAAAAAAGGTGGGGTATGTATGCTTGAAAGCAGATAAGGAATGAAACTCTGGAAAAGGAGACTGCTTTGCACACTTTCAAAATTAAAAGTAGGAATTGCCAGAGATAAAGTGACTTTTGTAACACGGAGAGGCCCCGTCACTCTAAACATAAATTTGCCTCACCAGTATCCAATTGTCAAATTATGTCATGTCACATTTATCATTCTGAGATGACCTTGTGGATTTATTAGTTAGCATGGATTCTTTTCTGTGAGCCTTTCATACTGTAGTATGCTGATAGTTTTTAAAATATAGGCTGTGTGTGTGGTGGTCTATATTATTTCAGCAGTTAGCTGTGTGAAATCTGAAAAATTTATTTTGTATAAATAAATGTATAAAAATGTGATTGCAACGTTCCCACAAATAGATGTCTGAGAATATACTTATTTGATAAAATACATATCCATAGAGACATTTTTGGATAAATAAAGACCTAATTTAAATATAAAATATTTTTAAAATATTTTTCCTAATAAAATAAAGACCTAATTTTTTAAATACATTAATCATCCAGATTTGTGGGGGGATAGTAGCTGGTGCATACTGAAAGGTAACAAATCTGCTCTGTAATTGAGCATGGAAAAGCAAACCTATTTTTTCATTGACTGTGGAATCTGCATTAATGAGTGGGGAAACAGAGCCAGCTGTTCATACCCTCACAATTTAATTAATCAAGAATAAGAAGTTTTTTATGCACTTTTTTTTGGTTATGTAGCACCCTTGGGCAGATTGCTTTATTCTAAACATGGAGTTTTTAGACTTGTGTTGAAAAATGTTAGGGAGTTTACATTTTGCAATGTGTTGTTTAAAATGTCTTTATTTGTGAGATGACACAGAAAAGATGTTGCATTAGAAAAAAACAATTAGAACTCCATTCCTCAACAACCATGACATGGAACATGAGGAAGATCTCAATCATGTCCTTTCTTCCTTTTCAGAAATACCAGAATTAATGTCAATGTGCACATCTCTGTCAACATGTAACTTGTTCTGTCCAACTCTTTATAGAATATCTACGTCTATATAATTTATGCTTAGATACGTGGCTGATATGATTCACTGAACTTAATTCCCATCAGAATCCACAGGATAAATTCATCCTGACTTCAATTAAGTCAATTGTTCCTATCTATTATCAGATGAAATACATAGATGGTAGTGGCAATGTGGCATGAGTGGTTAAGATCCTGAGCTTGTTGGCTGGAAGGTTGGCATCATGAGTTCGAGACCCAAGCGCTGCTGTGCACCAGGGTGAGCTCCTGTTGTCCGCCCCAGCTCTTGCCAACCTAGCAGTTTGAAAGCATGTAAAAATGCAAATAGATATATAGGTACCACCTCAATGGGAAGGTAACAGCATCTGTGCACCTTGACATATAGTCATGCTGGACACATGATCACAGAAGTATCTTTGGATGAACACTGGTAATTTGGCTAGGAAACAGAGATGAGTACCACCTTCTAGAGTCAGCCACTCCTGGCAAGGGAAACATTTATCTTTACCTTTTTACATAGATGTATGGGTGGGGCTGGCTGCAGTCATTCCTCCACTCTAATGCTGTTCCATTGTATGTGTTATTCATTTTTGGATGTGAATATCTACTTTGAGGGCAATGGGTGTACATTCTGCTGACCAATCTAGAATAATCATCTCTTTTTTTCTCTGTAGAAAAAAAATACTTGAGTCAAGTATGTGTGAAGATATGAATGGACACATGAAAGATGGAGTACATGAAATTTGCTCATACTAGATCATAGAAATAGGCTTGTTCTAGAAGATCTCAATCTATCCATTATGTTGAAAAATACCACAGGTGATGAATTCTAAATTAAAAAGTTAAGTTTCTAATAGAAGGGAGGGGGTCTCCTGCATCCTTTCCCCCAAATCCCTTCCTTTCTGTTAGAAACTTAATACCCTATTTAAACTGCCATGTGTAACCTTGCTATGGATTCTCATCTTCCCCCACCCCTTTTTAGAAATGTACATATTTCCTGACTGTTCTTTTTCATTTTTAGATGGATTGAAAAAGCCTTCCAGATAGAAGGCAAAATGTCTCCAATAACATCTTGTAATTAATATCCAGTTGCCATTTTAAGGAACTTTGCAAATGTTTGCAATTTTTACTACTGATAAACAATGCCACTTAAGTGGAAAATTACCAAGAACTATGAGAAAACTACCAAACTAGGATTAACCTAACCTTGTCAGAAGTCATATAAGTGAAGGGATGTATAGTATATTCAGAGCTAGCATGTACAGTAGAATGAGATCATGGATGGTGGGTTTTTATCTTCTTTTGGACCTAAAACCTAGCCTGGTAAGCTAGATTTTGAATTGTATTGTGTGTGTGTGTGAATGAATGAATGATAGTGAGACAGGGAGAAGGCTTTAATCCTGTAAATTCAAGAAGTGCGCAACAGCAGTTGCAATTTGCATTTGTTTTCATATTCCTCAATGTCTACATAATAGAATAAATAGTGCTGGCAGTATTATCATCAAGAACTTCTCAATGACAGTACCTAAAAGATTGATCATAAGAACAGAATCTTGTAAGTTTGATTGTGCTGTGCCTCCTCCTCCTTCTTATACTTCAGCCAATTAGGGAGTCTGCCTGAGTTACTCTTTGTTGTTCTGGTCTTAAAAATGCTTCAGCCCCTTTTGCCCAGATAACAGTTCCTGCATATATCTGTCAAGGTCATCTTCCTTATACACGACAGAAATCTCCTTCTTCTGGTTTAGGATGTTGCTTTAAAAATGCTATTTTTGAAATCCATAACATTTATTGACTTGTATGTACTTTAAAACAAATGCACTTCATAGCAGCAAAATCCACGCAATCTCATATGTGATAAATGTTTTGAAAAGTCAGTGTTCCAGATGATATGAGAGCAAACCCCTTTTTCCCTGCAGAAATGGGAAAGGGGAAGGAAGGAAATGGATTACCTTGCTGGAAATCATTTACTCTCCTAGGGGGAGAATCAAGGTAGCTGCCACATTTTTTAAAAAAGAGTCAATTTCTGCTGACATGTTCCTGCATAAGGTACAGCAATTAAAAGGACATAGCTGAGAGCCTCTGTCTGAGCCAGAATGACTTGCAGCCAATAAAAATTGCAAGGGGAAAAGGAGAGCATGGCTAAGAAATGTTTTGCATCTCCAGCTGTGTAGACAAGAAAAACCAAAATGACATCACCGGATGGGACAGGAATGAAGGCTGATTTCCCACCCTCCTCCCAAGAGGTAGAAGAACTCTTGCAGATGTTCTTGCTAAAGTTTGGCCAAGGCTACAGAGAATCAAAATGAGCCCAGAAGGCTTGACTGAACTTACAAAGAGCAACTCTTTTGTCGAAGGAAATAGAAAACTCAGTGACCTGCAGCTTTTCAGCCTTCAAATGCTGAATGCCCCTCTGAAAGCAAGACATGTCCAATTAAACCCTTCTTTCTGCCACTGCTATTGTGTTCAGTGTTCTATTAAGAGCAAAGTTATTGAAAGTTATACCCTTACTTATAGTTACCTTATAGTTCAGTGTTCTATTAAGAGCAAAGTTATTGAAAGTTATACCCTTATTGAAAGTTATACCCTTACCCGGACCCTGTACTATAATTGCTCATTCATTATCTCTGCAGGTCATGGGGGCAAACATCATCCAAAACTCTTCTTATATACCTCACAGTGCAGCTGTGAGGAAAAATTATATCATTATGTCAGAGTAGCCTTCCCTAACTGGGCATCCTTCACATGCATTTCAACTAGGGATACTATGCCTGGGCTGCAAACATGGCCACTTGCAAAATGTGAGAGATGGTGCCCATGGAGAGAGAGCTGGTAGAATGGACTACAGTGAAGTGGCAGTTTCCCAGGAAGGAAGGAACACATTCAGAGAGGCGGTGAGGAGGGGAGACAAGAGGTAGCCCAGTCCAGAGCTGGCTTGGAGACAGAAGAAGAGAATCAGGATTGCCACTCCCTAGAATCTTCCAGAGTATATCTTTTAGACTGAGAGTAGTAAGGGTTTTGTCTGGCAAGATTCTGTCTATTATAGATAAGCAAACAGAACTAAACTCTGCCTGAATTGTTCTACATCATTCTTGGATTTAGCCTGACACAGACAATTAGAGCTATCCAGACTTTAGCAGCTAGTAGCATTACTAAGTGGCAGAGATTTAGTGGAATTCAAATCTCATGCTCCTAGATAGGACCAGGTTAAAAAAAGTTATATAAAAGCAAATAAGCATAGTGGAATAGAAGGCCTGTTGCAGACTGAGACTGTTTGAGGGCCAAGCTGTAATTTCAGAAGAAAGCAAAGAAAAAGATAGGATATGGGAAGAAAATATTATCATGAAAGAAAGTACTGGGATTCATCTTTAGTTCTGAAAACAATAGAAGCCTTGGCAGTGAAGAGTCAATAGCAGACAAATGCTTATATGAATGCAGAATTCAGTGAGTAAAAAAATTATAAACTTCCAGGAAGCAATGGAGCTTCAACAGAACCAAAGTATTAGAAGTACAGTAGTTTCTAAACAGAGTCCTGTGGCAGTCCTACAAATAAGCACAGGCTTATCTATATAAGGCATATACATAACACCAAAAAATCACAACCTACGAACTCCAGATGAAAAAGCACCTAGATTCCAGCTAGTTGCTAGGCTCCTTACCTACAAAGCTCTAATTAAGCCTGGACTCTGGCCAGCCACAACTTTCACATAAAAGTCTAATTTACTTCTGATTTCCTATAGTATAATAAACATTTCCTAATTATCTCTGTATATATAATGCCTCTATCATTAAAAACAATCTCCAAGCTTACATGGTAGGCAATTATTAGAGATGAGGCTGCAAGGGTAGGGGTAGAAAGATCCAGTTTTAAGTCTACCTTCAGTCCTGGAAACTCATTGGCCAATTTCATTCTCTCAGTTTAGATACCCTTGCAAGGTTCTTGTGGTTGGAAATCAAATTAAAACAGAGTACCAACATAAGCTACCATGGATTCTTAAAGGAAAAGTTGAAGAACATGTAGGAATGATAATAAGAACTGGTGGGACCACAAAATATACAAAGTAATAGAAAATGAAGAGGCTAAAGTGCTCTGGAATTTTATAATTCAAACAGACAAGCATAATATTCCCAACTTAACGACAGTCAATAAGAAAGATAAAAAAGTCTGGATAGTGGATATTGCAGTACCCAAGGACAGCAGAAGAGAAGAGAAAGAACTGGATAAAATCACAAAATATAAGGACTTGCAAATAGAAGTAGAATGACTGTGGCAAAAACAAAGATAGTACCAATAATAATAGGCACCTTGGGTACAATCCTAAAACGACTGGGGCATCACTTGAACACCAATGATATTAACAAAATCATAATCAGTCAGTTGCAAAAGGCAGCTTTATTTGCAACAGCTTACATCCTATGATGATACTTTAGGACCATCACACAATATTTGCTTATCCCAGGTCCTTAGGAAAGATTCAATAGGTGGATAAAAATGCCAAAACTAAACATCTGGCTGACAGTGCAACCTACCATAATAATAATACACAAATCTTCTGTTCTGTTCTTAGCTTGTGGGGTTTTTTTTAGTTTCTTATTTTTAAAGAAACATTTTTTTCTATAACTGGAACAGTAATGTATCTGCTAATGAAATAAGAGAATTCTACTGCAGAAACTCTCTGGGTTGAAGAAGACAAAGAGGTGAGCAGTGAAGGAAGATTCATAAGATCCATTTCATTTCTGATGTTAATAATTCAAATGCTTCTACTACTTTTAAGAAACAGCAAATTGTAGAATATTGGAAGCCATATCTTATTACTGATCTTTTCCATTCCTAAAATTTTAATGAAAATACAAGGATTCATAGAACCACTAGAACCTATTCTAAAACCACTGTGACATGGTGCATCTGCAGCAGGTGGCAACATGGACCCAGTTTTGACTAATCCCCTCCAAACAAAACAAGGTGACACCATGGATGGGAGACCACCAGAAATTCCACAGGTTTATATTAGATAGAAAGGGTGGCAATGGGAAATCACTTCCATATTGCTGAGAACAAAAGTACAGGGGCATGTCCTTGTATGCTGAAGGAATTGAAGTTGACTCAAGGGAGTGTTCATTTATGACATCCACTATTTCTAGCCTTCCTCTGAAGTATTTATGTTATATTTAATAACACACCTTTTATAACTAAGTTATTATTTTCTCGATGCTGCATTATTATGGTTTAATGCCAAACTCTTATTCTAAGTAGAGATCTACATCCAAAGAAGCACCCATCCAGCTTGTTGGATCCTGAATTATTGACTATTCTTTGATATTTCTATCAGAGGTCCTCCTTCTATTACAATGTCTATAAAATCCAGGTAGAATGCTGGATCCAGGTAGGATTCTGAAAGATGAATTTCAAAAGATCTGAATACTACTGCAGTTCCTATCTGTAATCTAGAAATGAGCTAACTATACGTGGAATAGTTTATGTTCCAATCACAGACAGGTCGTTAAGATGCCTTATGGGACACCCATTTTTTAAAAATGGAAGTCTTTAAAAGAAAAGTCCTTGATTCTAAGTATAGGATGGATATTTTGTTGGCCAAAACACATGACTCACATGCTGGGAAGGGAAAAATAAGGGTCTCCACAATTCCTAAGAAGCAGTTGGTAACTGTAATCTTTTGCTGTCTGCAACAAAAGGACCACAGAGCAAAGTGTGCCAGCCCGTAACAGAGTTAGCACTTGTAATGTGCTGCAGACTTGCAAAAATGGGTGAAGAAAGAGAACAAAAAGAAAGGGGGAGCAGGATGAGAGAAAGAAAGGGCAGAAAAGAAAGAAAAGCTTCCTAGGAATAGAGAGAGGAAGAGTTCAATCAGATTTGTAAAGGGTATAATTTACAAAATCCATCACATATTTTAGTAGGCTGGGATTTACGGATTAGCCTGTAATACTTAGGTGGCTTTTTGTAATAAAAACTGAAGCTGTGGCAGTCTTGGGAAAGCAAAAGGGATGAAAAGAACTGCAGCCTTTCTATCTTGCTTTCATTTTCCCAGCATTTTTTCCCTCTGATCTAGGCTGTGCCATTAATCTGGGCTTTATCTGCCTATGGAGAAGGATTGAGCTCTTTATTGGATTTTTGTCAAGAATAAAAGATTTAGTTTGGGATATTGTGGAAACGATTTCTGTGGTATTACGCCGTATAATAAATGAAACAGCAGGGATCAATTTCTTTTTTTCCAGTATGTTCAACAGGCTATTTGAAATATGCTCTACAATTATTATTTACTGAGAGACAGACATACATATATGAACATGTGCTCACTGAATTAGGGCAAATAATGATCAGAGCTGCTATATTTGATCACACTTAAGTCTGTCTACATTCTAAACTACTGTTTCAAAATATGAATTGTTATGAATGCCTTAAATTCAAATTGATGTGCATGGTGTTTATAGAATAATTTCACGTCTGAAACAATTGTGTTTCCAATCATCTCCCAATTATGGACAATTTAAGCATGTTCTCAATAACCTGACCATGGTTACAGGTGGTCTCTTTAATAAGAATATTTGACTCTATCCACAAAAATATATTAAATGTTGTGTATCTATTTGTCACAGACATTACAGTTAGGAGCCAATTTAAAATCTCTAATCAAGACTGATAATAAAAATAATTATAATTTCTTGTAGTTTTTAAATCATAGTTTTAGAACATAGGTCAGTTTTTCCATTACGAGTGTCCTCCAGATATTAGACTACGCCCATAGCATTTGGAAAATTGTAACTTGGAATAGGTGTAAATGCTAAAGGACATGAATTAACAAATAAAATTATATGGAACTAAGAGAACAGAGAAAGATTGAATAGATCTGAATGAATATGGCCTGATCTCCTGGAATACAGTTAATGGATACATGTAGAGAAATGCAGGTTTAATTTTGGATTGAAGGATTGAAGT